>JAQPZY010000344.1:0-123582 GCA_029931535.1 Margaritifera margaritifera | reverse complement strand
TTATCGTGTCGTTTAGTCGATGATCACGATGTATTTCCGGTTCCACAGCTGTCGTCGAATGGTCAAGGAGCAACTACGCATGGCCGTCTCCTCCAGTCTGCCGAAGCATCCCTAGAGAACCTCCTGATTCCCTGTAGACACCCCCCGTGGTCCCAAAGTTGTGGTCCCACACTGCTAGTTAAACCATTGGACAAAAGCGAGACATAACACTCTATGAAGTAACCCTGCATATGGTGAAATCCACGCCCAGAATACTTGAGGTCAATCGGTTAAACCCTCAATGCAACGGCACCATTCGCGTGCAACCGTGAGTAAACCGAACTCAGTCTTTTGAAATATCTAAATCAGAAAAATATATACTACCTTCGGGTCCGCTATACGCGGCAACGAAACCCGAATACATTTTCGATCATAATATAAAACAATTACGATTAAGGAACTCACAATTCCGGTGACACACACACATACACACAACTCGCATAATATATATTTAAATATATAAATATATATATATATATATATATATATAAATAATATATATATTCCCCCAATGACGTGAATCAATGTAATCGTTGTGGTGGTTTTGGTTCGCTGTTGTGGCCTACCACTGTCCTGTATTTGCATATACCCGCCATCTAGTCCATGGTCCTGGTGATAGAAGTGACATTGACTTCAATGAAGTTTTGAGAACCTTACATTAATTATTAACATGAATCAAGTGGAACATCAAAACAAAAACACATAAAATACATATATAGGTCAAACTGACAGAGTAACCACAGCGACAGATTATATAGATAGATACACAATAGAAACCTTCATAGCAAAATAGTGGTATTATGAATTAAAATATTTTCTTCAAATATCCGACTGACAATAAGCAACAAAAGCAGAACTATTGCTTCTTCTCTCAATGGTAACATGCTCATTGAGAAGTTATACACTCTACATACATTCATTATAACCTTTCCTTTTTCTCAACATAAGAGTGTTTTCAACTGAATCTTGTACAGAGTAATAAACCACTTAGAACAAGGCTGTAATAGGACAAGTAAACCATTACGAGTTTCGTAACATAAACGTTCTGAATATTACCAGTCTTTACCTGAATCTTAAAATGTCGATTGATTTAAAACCTCTTGATGGCTTTTGAAGACGTTTGTCAGCTAAAAATAAAATTGTATAAAATGTTTAGTAACCTCTTACTTTAAAGATTTATGAGTGCTTCAGTCGGCATGAAAACATTATAATTTACTGCGTATCCAACTGGATCATGAGTAAAATAATATGGAAATCTCACTGAAAAAACCACGTTGCTTTGAAACTTGAATTTAAAGTGTGTATTGTTGGAGTAGAATTGTTCATGTACGTCTTTTGTTTGCATACATAAATATTTACATTAATTTTTGTTTCAAATGATGGAGTAAAAATATCGGGGCAAAAGTTTTTGCATAGTCTTGAGAGGTCCGTAAATATTTAAATATGCCAGGGGGGGGGGGGGGGGGGTGGGGGGGGGGGGGGGGGGCGATGGAGTAGGAACGGGGGGGGGGGGGGGGGGGGTGGGGGGGGGGGGGTGGGGGGGGGGGGGTAAACAGGGAGGGATTAAAATGTCAGTTATAAATATGCACAAACTACTTATCGGTATCGCGTCCTTTTTTTGATAACGAAAAGAACACATCTGCGTTTTCAGCTAAATCTCGAGGATATGTTTGGTGATGTAATGGATAGGTCGAGATGGGTATGAGGGTTGACGGCTTACAGGCAAGGTCGATTGCGTGCCGTTACCCTCAGAATTGGGTTCGAATCTACGTAGGAGTACGAATTAAAAAGGTCTCCTATCCTCTAACCTGCAATGATAATATCTATATATATATATATATATATATATATATAAAAATATATATTATATATATATATTATATATATATATATATATATAATAGTATCCTTTAAAACAAAAATACTCAAAATACCCCATAACAACTAATCAACAATTTTTTTTAAAATTATGAAGAAATTCTGGGTTTCGAATTTATGGGAGGCACGTCGAGTATAAGGGAATACACATTATTAAGATCGTAAATAAAATGCATATGAACCTGTTGGGGCTCAATACCATTGCAACTATGAATGGTTTTTCCTGCCATCCTCCCGGCGATAGCTACATGAGCGATATAGCCACCCACCCCACATCCTGGATATAATTGGGGGCCTTCTAAGCACGGTCCGATTAAATCCAATGAAATGACTTAAAGAAGCCCAGTTATCTTCGCGTTTAAAATATTTGAGAAGAGAGAGGGAGACCTAAATTGTAAAAACATTTTAGAATATATAAAGCCATGTGCACATCACATTTTATGTCGAGTTTGGTATGATGTATTGCTGAAAAAAGGAACCAAAACCCATACACATGAATAAATAGATTAGTAGAAATTAGCGAAATTTTGATAAAATAATATAAAATAATTTTCAGAAGTTTCCTCTACAAAAAAAAAAAAAAAAAAAAAAAAATTCTCCAGAACTCAAGCAATTCAGTGATTAAGAACTTGTTTTGGGTCGGTTGCATGCTTTGTCCTTTCTTCTAAAAAAATAACTGCATTTAAGGAGACTCAGCGAAAAATCATCAAAATTGCAATGTTTTTGCACGCAAAGGCTGGCACAGTTCTTCGTTTTCTTGGGCAAATGTAAGAGCATAACATGAAAGGATTAGCATATGTATAGAAGAGCCGCATTGCCCTTTTGGGTACTCTCGAATCTCAAATCTATTTTGTACTGGGCATGCCAGCACGTGCTTAATATTCATGAAATCCCTTATATAGCCTGTACAATGAAAATAAGTGTAGTACATAGTTAAAAGATGTATCAAACGCCTTATTACAGAAACCTAGCCATCATAATTTTACAAAAGATGAAAGTAAAGAACGAATTAAAGCAGTAATATTATTTTTGAATTATTAAAGTTCCACGAGGATCTTTGCACTTGCCGTAAGTTTTGTGACATTATTCCTTATACGGCAAATGGATTTTCATCCTGTGTTCTTTTGAGTATTCAGAGTGGAGTAAGAAAACTTCGAAACATTTTGCGTTTTAGAACAACTACAACAACCCCATTCCCCAAGCCCATAAAATGCATGATGGATTGGAAAATGTCAATGTCATCTACTAATCCTTGTGAAACAACATACCACATATAATTCATCCTCCCTCATTTGGTGCAGAACAAGTTCAGATTAAAATGTAGAGTCTATATTACATGTGAAAAGGTGATCTTACTCTTTCTAGAAGGGCTGCATCCAGGACCGATTAGCTTGCAAGGAAAATCGACGGACGCATGGACACACGGACGGTCGAAATGGCGTATGCAAGAGCCATCATGACCAATCAAAAGATGCAAGTACAAGTTCGGGTAAAATAATGGATCATTCTCTTGGTTGTTGTAGCGATGGTTCTTATATCAATCCAAACAAATTAAATTAAACACAATCACACTTCCTGGTACATGGAGTTTGTGTACTTTCGTTACTTTGATTACAACCTGGTATTCCAATGGCATGGCCATCCAGGTAAGCACTCATATAGTATATACGCTGTGACTGGTCACATTTCATATTAGTTCAAGTATGTGCAAACTCATATGCAAACAGGAATAAGACCCCACATTATCAGCTACCTCTCACCCAGATTTGTATGTTCAAGAAAAAAAACAACAAGGTTGTCGAAATAAACATTGATCAAATCAGCATCTATTGACTTGTTTTGTTACTAGTTTATGCTTCTTTCATTTGTCTACGTAAGTAAATGGGGTCGGGGTACAGGTTGTCACAACATTAGCAGTATCCTCCAACTATAAAGGAGTTGATAAAATATATCAAATATGTAAAACGGCAAAAATTAATCACTTTAAATTTGTAAACTCTCATGAAAATAAATGGGAAAAATCTATGTCATTGATTGACTTAAATTATCATCTCTCTCTATCTCTCTCTCTCTCTCTCTCTCTCTCTCTCTCTCTCTCTCTCTCTCTGATCAGCTGTCCAATTTATCATATGACTGTCTTTACTTCCTCATTGAATCCAATTTCTAGATTGTACGTGACACATATATTCGATTTTATATGTAGTTTTTGGTAGAATATCAGCTATCTTTCTATTAAATCCTGTCCGTACTAAACCACTTCAACACGAACATTAGCCAGGGGGTGATGCCAGTGTCCTATATATTAACTGATTATATTGCGATCGATAAAAAGTGTTTACAATACTGAGAGGAGTATTCTGGGTCGAGACGGGTGTACCAGCACGTGACGGGAGGTCATTTGAGGTTATCGCGAATTAATGTCAAAGTGGTCTGAAGTCATTTATACGGAAGAATGGAAGTGATATAGGAGAAAGAAAGAAACAACATAGTATATTTTGGCCTCTATTTCTAATCTTAGCATTTTTAAACATTAAATATATTTGCGAAATTGGATAGATAAATAGATTGATTGATTGATTGATGTATTGTCCTAAACACATACTGAAAGTGTTTGTCCACAAGCGGGAATGCAAAATTTAAACCAGGTCATCATCATCAGATCGCCAATTTATTTTCACTTAATACTGCTTTAACTGATGAAAAGATTTGCAATATTTAATAAATTTTCTGAGAGGGAAACCGTACTGTATACTATGTTGATTCTCTCTCTCTCTCTCTCTCTCTCTCTCTCTCTCTCTCTCTCTCTCTCTCTCTCTCTCTCTCTCCTATCTGCTTTAGCAAAAAATATTTTGTATGACATGGAACACTGTATATCTCCAAACTGTATTCCATCAGTGACCATGTTATATTAAGCATTTTAAAATAATGTCTTGTCCAGTCAATTTGTGTAAGTCATAAGAGAAAAAAAAAAAAAATTTTTTAAGTGAAATTATATAGTTCGATAAGAAAACGAAACAATAATCATAACATGAAGCCTATGTGGCTTTGAAAGATAAGTCAATTGTGTTACTACGTCATTTTCAGTACAATTTCAGGCCAAGTGATGTCACTATTGAGATAATATGTACGGAGAGGAGGGGGGCATATACTGCAAAGTATATCGGAATCGTAACCTATACGACATTACGTGCTCATCTTGTTTTCAAGAGTCGCTCTTTTGCCGGTATGTGTAAAATAGATTCAATCGAAACAGGATTATCAGGTAATCAGATCAACGGGGTAGGGTGGTGGGTAACTACAAAGTATTTCACGACATCAAAAATGGGATAGCCTTACGTGTTAATACGTGGCAAGTACTGATATCTATACGCCCGAAGATCACACCGAAGTGAGACCCTCATCTTTGTATCTAAGATAAACCTAGGTTCAGCTGGTATCGTTTATATATGTACCTGTGCTAGATATTTGACCAATATATAGATGATATGTGAAGCAAATATATGGCATGTATATATGGTGTGATATTTAAAACCTGCTTATCACGTTATGGTTATCCACAACACCTATCAAACTAGATATTTACGAAGCAACATCGTCATTGCTTCAGTAATACCCTCTGCTTGGAATCAAAAGTGTATGAGTGATTTGAGCTCTCACGTACCACATCTAATTCCATCTCATTGTTTGAAATTTCTTTCAGAAAAATCAGCGTATGGTTTTCTCGAGAATAGGTATGCTTGCACGCGCTAACGGGGTCAATGACGCAGGCACAATTTTATCTAGCTCCGACAACAGGGTATGGATCAATATTTTAACTTAATTGAGCTTACAGCAGCTCATATACACACCCCAGTCTCATATCAAGAGTTTCTTCTAACGTGAGGTATAATTAGATGTGATATGTCGAAGCCCACGAAAATTGTTCAGTGTTTCTTACAAAAATAGCATCGTGCACTCTATTGGAAAATTTAGTTATTTAAACAACGTCAGATAAAAGCCGATAATGATAATTTATTTTGAAAATCAAATATTTAACGGTCTTGCTATTTATGTTACATGCGAAAGTTAGTACATGTTAACTGTGTATATTTTTCAAAACAATATTTCAGTTATTTGGTTATTTCCAATTACAAAGAGACACTAAGTTCAAAGAGCCCATGAAATCTTGACTATTTTCTATCTTTCAAAAATGAAAAGAAAGTTTAACCTCATCATGAAGTTTCTGTCTCTCAGTTTAAAAAAAAATGGTCATTATTTTTCTTGTCACAGGCTAAACGAATCACGTATGATCTGTTATCTTTGATTTTTATGGGCGATATTTGAGTGATGTTGTTGACCAGAGGTAAGTTTGAAAATGTTGTGAGGAATCAATAAGAAGTGTTGATAAAATTAATGACATTAACATTGTCAATCAAGAAATTGGACGGCTCACGTTCTTCAATAAGAAAATAATTCTTGAATAATACCTACCAATGCAAGCATAATTTTACATAGACTTCCATGTATATTGTGGTGCTTGCGTGGCTATTTGTGTTTGCAGTGTCTTATTGTTTTAATGTAATAATATACGTATACATGTATGGCTGTGATGTATAAGCAGGCATACGAAATTTTATAGAAGGATGAATAAATGATTGAATGCACTAACCATACCTTACGTCTTTGCATAGCATCAGTATAGTTAATAAATAAATGCATGAATGAACCCTCTCTCTCTCTCTCTCTCTCTCTCTCTCTCTCTATATATATATATATATATATATATATATATATAATCTATATATATATATATATATATATATATATATGCAAGCATGACTCTTCGCCTGCAGTCCCTGGTTTTAATCCCGGTACCTACGTGTGCTAGAATACCTGACCACCTATCAAAATGGTAGGTGGTGTTCTGAGCTATCCGACACCTCGAAGACCATATAACGCCAACATCTGAACCGTCAAAAGGGCGCCGTATATACTGGCAAAACTAGGTGTGCGATCGGCATACAATAATGAACTTTCAACATATATCTGTCTCTCATCTATATATCTACCCATCCTTCTATCCATCCATATGTACATCTTTCTATCTAATCTAAGAACCATACAAATATTAATGTGATTCTGCTTTTTTGCATTTATCTTCATCGAATACATCGGTTTACGGATGGAAAAGAATATAAAGGTCAGCTAATATTTTAGGAATGGTGTGAATGATTATTAACGTTTACATTATGTAATATAGCGGTTTACGGATGGAAAAGAATATAAAGGTCAGCTACTATTTTAGGAATGGTGTGAATGATTATTAACGTTTACATTATGTAATATATAAGACTTATAACTAAGCCTGTACTCTGCAGAAACTGACAGATGCAGTCAATTTTCCTGAAAACAAGTTTATATTGAGGTAAAGCAAAAAAGTGGAGAGACTACTGCTGCCTTAAGTAGGCACGATATTCCTGTTGTAGAATAATGTTTATTTTCGTAGAAATCTTTTGCATGAAGAACGCTAATAAAAGTGTGATATTGAAAGTATTGAGTGGAAACTACACCTTGACTTGCTTCCTTCGTACAGGCTTTACTGAATTGTATTTATGTTGAACATAAACTGAAAGTTTAAAGATTGATAACATGATTCTAATGTACAAGAGTTAGCAAGAAATAATGATAAATAACTTTACTATAGAAAAAATGCAACAATTCCTAATCGTAACATTTACTATATGTGTGTGTGCGTGTGTGTGACCTAATAGCTGTTCCCGACAGTCAAATTATTTTGTCCATGCACAGTACTGACATTAGGGTACAATGTATATTGTATACAATATATGTACTAAAGATGTGATTGGGAGCCTTACTCTCTCTCTTTCTCTCTCTCTCTCTCTCTCTCTCTCTCTCTCTCTCTCTCTCTCTCTCTCTCTCTCTCTCTCTCTCTCTCTCTCTCTAAATCACATGGCTAATAACAGTCTTTCCAAAAGCACTGGATCAAACAAAATCGTGTTGGTCAGGGAATAATAGATATGAAAGAAAAACTGACAAAAGACGATTACACGAACGAAACGAGAACAAAAGAGAAAACATAAAAACATAAGTACTATACAGAATAAACATAGTGTTTGCTGTATATATTTACACACACGATACAATGAACTAATAAACAAAACAAGCAAGATTGAACGAGGTTGAAGGTTGCTACCTTTTAGTGCTCGTAAGGCAGAAATAGCTTGAACAAAAGACCTGTATTTTGATGACGTAAGTAAGTACGTCAGCAATGAAACTACTGCGTCATCTACAATTGTCCATTTACATTTTGTTATCCCGGATCTAATATTTTGTTGGACTGGCGGTTTCTTAAAACTTGCATAAGTTTTGTTCTAAAGTTGTATTACATAATTGAGTTGGTGCTAATTTATAGCTTATAAAACGCTTTAAATAAATTAATATTTGCGTTTTTATATCTGACTTTTCTTGTACAGAAAAATTATAGTTAAGACCACGGGTTTGAGAACGCGAATTAATGGCAGAAAAATGTGATTTTGGTAACTTGTAAGTTCTTTGTTATCTATGCACGACAAATACCCGTTTTGGATTCTTCTTGATTTAACCCGCTGGGTTTGAGTGTTCTCAGCCTGCGAATCCATTGGTTTCTTTAGATTTCCTATTCTTTGCTATGGGCGATTCCAGTCAGGGTTACATCATTGAAAATATGGCCGAAAGAAGAGAAATGTTCTGCCAATGGACTCCTTTCCGCTTTGTTGGTTTGCTAGTCTGATCTGTGGAGATTCATTCTAATAAAATATTTCTGCGTTTCTCCAACGTAGTGGGTGCTGCATACCTTTTATGTGATGAGGAAGATCACAATGTCTGTGTTGCATGTTATAGTACGGCTGAGAATATTGAACTTTTCACCTGTGACTGTGCTGGAAAATGTGTTTGTTTATTTCATGTGTTGGCTCATGTTGCATCTTTTGTTCCCACAAGGCTTCGATTTCCCATCTATTTTTTGATTTGACAGTGGCTTTAAATTTGCCTTGACTAGCATGTCTCTCAAATTTTGAGGTATGTGGAATGTTACAACTGGTTTGTGTGGAAAGATCAATTTATTGTATCCTTTATGTAAATATCTACAGCAAACATCATGTAGATTCTGTATAGTATTTACGTTTGTCAGCTATATATATATATAATATTATCATGCAGATTAGAGAATTTTTAATTCGTACTCTACAGAGATTCGAACCCGGGTCGGCGGATTACGGCACCCATCACCTTGCCTGCATGCACTAACCCCTATACCCTTTCGAGAATGCACAAATCACCACCTGCATATCGACCCATTAATTCTAATCTAAGTACACAATCACTCCGGATTCCTACGACATAAATCAAGATATATAGAGGTTGCTATAAATAAATACCAATATACACCAGACAAAGAGGAAATTGCTATTCTTGGATCATACAGGAGAATGCTTGATAACATTAACATAATTTTTAATGTTACATACAGGTTAGAGAATTTGTAAGTCGTACTCTACGGAGATTCGAACCCGGGTCAGCGGGCTACGTTACCCATCGCCTTGCCTGCATGTTCCAACCCCTATACTCTCTCGACCACGTATACATCACCAAACAATGATGCTACAAAGTCGCTGGTATAGATATTTGTGCGTAGCAGACACACCCGCATGTCGACCCAGTAATTAATTCTCATCTAAGCACACAATCACTCCGGATTCCTACGACAGAAATACAATATATTATCAAATATATAAAGCTATTCGGTGCTGCTTCGAATATATTTGTTAACTACATACATACTCCAAAATATCTTACATTCCTTTACAAATTTTCCTTTCGTCTTTATCAGTCCTTTATTACTTTTATTGTAAACTAAATATGTTATCCTTTGGAAAGTCACTAGTGTCACAAAGATTTTGTTTAAGAATCATTATCAGTCTTGACTATTCTCATTCTCTTGACAATATTTGTTTTTCACCCAGTCATTGTCAATAAATCTTCCCCTGGCCTAGTAAATGGTGTATCTTTCTGGCACTTGAAAACCCTATTTTTGTCTGTACATATTTTAACTGTTGTTTTGTGTCTGCAATTTTCTATCTGTTTGCCACATACAGTGTTGTTTATTAATTGAAAAGTCTTTCTCAAAATCGTTTGTTTCTTTAGGTTTCATAGTTATATTCAGTTCTTTGTATTGTTTTAACTATGGCTGTTTTTCAAACAAGACAACTCTGAGACACTGTTTAAATTGATACTAAAATGTATGCAAGGTTTATATTGTGAATAACACATATCGTTTTATTTTTTAATGTAGTTTTTGTACAGTTGGTTTTGCACCTTTTAAATCATTTATCAGTTTCTTTTTCAAAGGAGATAAGTTATTTTCATCTGAATTAATTTATCTGGGGCTGATGATTAATCATTGAATTAGTTATGTAAATGTAATTTAATCTCGTCATCACCCCCTAAATATACCACCAGTATCAGTCATCTGATATTTTAAACACATTTCCTTCTTTGGTACCCTGCACTGGCTCCACCATCCATCTAATTTGTTCATCAGTTGCCCATCCAAAGTTTTTACTGGAATATTATCTGTCTCATGATATATCAATACAACATAAAGATTGTTTTGATGTTGGTAAATAATGAATTCCATCGTCCTTGACCTTTAATACTTAGTATTCAGTAATAGCTTCAGCATTTGCACGTGATATTATGCTAATTACACATCTTATTCTACTCACAATAATTAGGAACATGACATAATATGTTACGAATTCAAGTTCTATATCTAATATCTTGAAACTTGCATCATGTCATAATCCAGGAGAACTATGACTGACCTAGCTTAACGATTTGTTTTTGTTTTTCTTAGTTTTAATGGCACTTTTAACACTTTATTTGTTCTATCATGCAAATGAAATGGGAGCTAAGTGCCTTTAACAAGGACACACCGAAGCATCCGACGCAGGCTGACCTGGGCGAGTATCCAACCTGTGATCTTTGGATTACATGTCCGACGCTCGAATAAACCGAAGTGCTTATTCTACTTGTTATTACAAGAGTTAATAGCCGAATGCTGAGCTTTTCTGAAGATAATAAATATTGACAAGCAGGGATTTGGCACAGATTTCCCATACAGCTGAATAACAATAACCCAGAGCTGGAAGAATATATCCAGTATAGTATAGAATGTTTGGGTCATGTTGGAAGTGTGAGGGATAACATATCGATCTACGGCTCAGAAAAGCGTACTGATAAATCATACAAATGTAAAGTAAGAAAAACAAAGCAAGGGATAAATTATGGGTTCGTAAATGAGAGAAAAATTATTTGTGGTATTTGCGTGTTTAAGAATCATTCAGGTGACAACGAGTGTTGGTTGAGGTCTTTGAATATAGGGGAAACATCGACCTCAAGCCAGACACACGCAGGTGTTGTTTGATTCGCTGGTTAGTGAGACCTCTTGCGTGTTACATTATAAGTTACATTTTATGTTATTTTTACAATTTTCCTCATTTTATTAACCTAGACAGGCCTGTATCCATAGTTTTAGAAAGGGAGTTGCGAATTTAGCTGTCTAAGTCAGGTGGACGGACGGGTGGGGTGGGGGTGAGGGAAAGTTGGGGAGGGTGTGTTGGGACTCAGGGACAAAGTCACCTATCGGCAAAGCCCCAAGAAGTTCCAGCTAACACCTGATAAAATAGATAACTCCAAGATATATTTAACAACATTGATCTTGCACTACATTATGAAGCCAATGATACGATGTTTCCAGTTGATTCTTGTTCACTGGTAGATTCAAAATGTTACTCTTTTGTCGAAAAAGAGGGGTGCGTTCGCATCCATCTTGGGTAAGGGCCCGCAAAAGCGCCGTTCGCCTAGAAAAACCGGTGACAACACTGTCTTAGATACATGGTTGCGTTTATTGAATACAGTCTTGAATTAGAATACTCCAATTAAACAGGAAAATGTTAAACCCTAACTTAAACCACATGTTGATTACCTCTAAGATCAGTTAAGCTAGGCATCTAAGGGATACATTCCACAAAAGGAAAGAAATGAAATGAAAAACTATAGATAATGGAGGAATAAAGCTAAGTTCTTTCTTAATAAGACGCAAGAAAAATACTGTAAACAGGCTATTGATGAAAATAAGACATAAAAAAACTACAAAAATTAGGGAGCCCGAAATATTTCGTACAATAAATAATCATCACCTAGAGAATGCCAAAGATGAAATATTTTAGGTGTATCTGTAGATAATAATTTATAAAGGGATGCCGATATTGACGATATTTATTAGGCACAGAATCAATAAATATTTACCTACATGCTTTATTTTCTTGTTGTAATGAGCATTTCTTTTCTTGTACGTTGGCTCTAAAATAAATATGGTGCTTTCTGCCACGTTTGATCCAAGTCTGTTAATGGATTTTGTGAAGTCATTCATAGTTGTTGTTTTGGGTTTTTTTCTTCATTTTGTTATGTATTTTTTATTTTCAGCAATTACAGCCATACTTGATGATAGATCGGCAACATGTGTACATAGAAACATGACTTTATGCCATGAATATTCTGTCAAATTTAGTCCGTTTTTGATGAGCATTTCTAAAGTATTTGTTACATGGTTTAAAAATATTTAGCAATGGTGGCGATATTCGATGACATCAGCTTAACTTTAATACATTTAAAATGTCTTAATGCCAGAATGTTACCTAAACAAATTAAGTGCTAGATAGTCAAGCGGTTTTGGAGAAGTTGATGGCAAGGACAACGAAGTTTCATACCATAAGCTAATTAGGCCTTACGACAATATGAACATAATACCGCAGGAAATCTACAAAAAGAGGAGCTTCTTAAAGAAACTGTCGCTGTATTGGCCAAAAAGAATTCATAGGAATCCATATTAAGACCAATTTATTCATCGTTTCATTCTTTCTGAATACTGCAACCATCTAGTACAGTGGTCCCCAACGCAGTGCCCGCGGGCGCCATGGAGCCCGCCAAGGTTTTTTGTGTGCCCGCAGAAGAGGTTATACGGAAAAAGTTTGTAATGAATATTGAAACAAAAATGGGTTAAGTTAATTGGTTGGTGCCCGCCACTCTCTCACAAACTCACAAATGTGCCCGTAGGCACAAAAAGGTTGGGGACCCCTGATCTAGTACGTGCCTAATCTAATTTTATGAAAATGTTTTCTAATACAGTCGAGTTAACAAGTTCACAAAATAAGTGCAGTTCAAAATCTTAGTTATGTCTTCAATGGATAATCAATCATGCCCAAATTGGTTACATAATATTTTCTCATATTTTGGAACTAACATGCTCAAAATCTATCTACAGAACAAATTAAAGGGAAACGAAAAATCTTGCTCATGACCTTTGACCTGGAATTTGATGTCATGGATAGAAGATCATGCTATTTGCTCCATATGCAAAATGTTTGGTTAACATTTGTATGTTTTGGCAAAAAAATTTAATTAAAAACCAAGGTTGTAAAAATAAAGAAGGCATATATTCTACATATTTATATTTGGGTGCTAGAGTACACAGCTAGGACTTACTTATGATGCACATCTAGTAGAAGATTTGAAGACTGCCAGCTGTATGTAGATCTTTTCACATCCTCAAATTCTGAGATAAATTAAAAAAAAAAAAGAGCCGATTACTGTTTTTAATTTTGTTATATTCTAAAATTGTATAAGTAAACTGTCGGAAAATAGTAATATCTACACTGTGAAACTTCGTTTGGGTATTTCAAGGACAAGCAAAGTTAGTGCACATAGTGCTATTTCAAGTACATTTCCTCAGCACACAGAAACAGTGATTTTTATCAGCTGTCTTGTTCAGACAGCACACAATATTTCTAACAGTGATCAGAACTAGAAGTTAATACAAGTAGGTGAAATACCTGTAAGTGTATTTAAACTTTCGATACAATGTGAGAATTGTAGAGAAATTTATTTTGTATTTTGCCTTTCCCACTCTAAACGGTGCACCAAAAACCAGGAGCCAAACTTTAAAGGACTAAACAAATGTTATTATTGTATGATTTAATGTTGGTTGTAGAGAGGAAAAATTTGCATCGCAAACATCGAAATAGTCATTCTGAATATTTATCATGCATTTCTTCCACAGACCAGTATTCCTTAGTACCATAATCTCACACAAGTATCCTCCATTAAGTACCATATAATGGTGAAAAGTGAGCTATTTTCAAAATGTACATGGGATTTTTTTAAACGTAGAAACTAATGCTATGCTAAAAGATAGAAACATGAAAGGTACCACAATTATTTCTGAGATGTCAGTGATAAATTGTACAGTGTGAACAGTGATGGAACAGATCAGTGTTAAAGAGTTCAAAGGTCCAAGGGTACAAATTTGCCAATTCTTTTGACTCCAGTATATCGAAGGGTGTGAAACTGCTTTTCATCACCTGTGCCTTAGTTTTATTAAACATAACTTGAAAGAACAATTTTGCTATATTCTTCTTTCATTTAATCCAAAACTTTTAAATGTAAGTTGATTTTTTTTTTATGTTCTAAGACTTTTAATTTCCCCATAACATAAGTAGGTACATTTCACGCATAATTCTGCTTGAAGACATGTTGTATGAGGAAGAGCAAAATATGCATAATGAGCTTATTTTAATACATAGAATATTAAATGTACCATTTTATTTAGAAAATCGTACATGTTCGTATGAAAAAGAACAAAGGAACTACGCTAATGGTCAAATCTGTGATAAGGTTCTGTTCTTGAGTCTTGCATTTTTTGCACAAGGTTTATAATTTTAAGAAAAGTAGTCCTCTGATTTCCACATACGTTGCGACAGAAAAAGTCCGACAATGTTACGAATGTAAATTTGTCTCTTTCCACCGCCATTTTCTGTCATGTAAATCAAGTAGTTCCGAATATAGTTGTCAGTGGCGGCGAATTACATCCGATGTTTTTTTTTTTTTGTTTTTTTTTTTTTGTCTTCTCGACTTGACGAAAAAGGGTGAGATATGTTTCAATTTTGTTCTGATGGGAGCAATAATATTTTGTTAAAAAAAATAATTAATGCAAATTTTTAAAATTTCTAGTGAAATTATCTACACGCATTAGATCAACTTGCTCAGGTTAGTGGATTTTGAGTAAATGTGAAAAGACTGAGCTAGGAATCAGATTATAAAACCAGTTTTCTCTTCAAAACAAAAATCCTACACGCTTATTATGAACCATCGTTAATACATTCTACCACCTCTCAAGTACATAATAGAAGTGTTCATGAAGAAAGAGAAGAAATTATCCAAAGCTGTATCAACCATGACAAGTCCCACATTTTTTAATAGATTGCCACAAAACATGGTAAATATTATTGTCATTATCTGAAGATGCGCATATGGAGAAAGTACTGAGCTCCTGTGATTTTTATTAGAGATATTGATACTTTTGACTTGGAGCTGGATTTTTGTGTAAAACCGAGTATTGTGAATGCAACTGGTTTTGCAGTGTTTAATGGATCATGTCTAAAACTTTGTACATGTTATGGCCATCATATGAAGATATGCATATTGACCAATCACTGTGCTCTCACAACTTGTATAGTTTGTTTTTCATTCTACAGAAACCTTGTTAGCACAAGTTAGCAAAAGCCACTTGAGATAGACTAATTATATTTGTATGCATATTTGTATGCATGTTTAAATGAACTTATTACCATAGATTTTCATGCCATTCTTATAGACATTTTCACATTTTTCAATATACATGTGTTTAGCCTTTAGAAATTGTATGTTTTATTAAATATTGTTGAGTAATAGATAAATATCTCAGATGAATGACATTAAAAGGAAATTAAATATATTTCTAGGTTTTCATAGCTTATGGTGACAGAAGTAGCGTGCCATTAGAAGTGCATGCACATTTTGTTTCACTCACAGAACAGCTTGCTGAGACTTAAAAAGACGGAGACAAGGATGTTGGTTGGTTGGTTGTTTAATGACACTTTTAACATTTTATTGGTTACATCACGCTGATGAAATGGTATCTAATTGCCTTTCCCAAATTCACACTATGGCAGCTGACACTTTGGCTTTTCTTCTGATCCTAATATATCCTATAAATGGAATGGCATTGATGTCATTAAAGCATCCAAGAGGAAAGCAGTAGAAGCCCAATATTAATGACCTGTTCTTCCTTTTCTCACTCTCTACTTGACTACGCCAAGGATGCTACTTCATACTAAAGACGCCATGTTTGTGTCACTCTCTTCTTGACTACACCAAGTATGCTACTTCTATTGTTCGTTCGTACCTAAGATGGGTTATGGCACAGATATGCCTCTAAGAGTCGTGCCTTTTTATCTTTACGCATTTTATGTGTTACAGGTGTTATGTATGATGTTTATATACTTCACTTTTGTATATAATTGTAAGTTGTATGGTTATTTGAAAATATATACTTAACTTTTGTCCATGCTTGTAAGTTGTGACATGTGTCAGGTAGGCCAGTATTTTCATAGGTATTTTGCAATTAGACTTTTGTGACGTATGTCAGGTAATCCAGTATTTTTCCATGAGAATTACTCATATTCTGATGTGACATAGGTCATGTAGGCATGTGTATTTATATACAAATTTTGGTAAATAAATTAATTCCTGTTCTAGAATTATTTTTTCTAAAGATCAGTCTATAAGGAATCTATTTTAGATGTGTTGTTGAAATCAGATATAATTTGAGAGGAATTATCTATTTAAAATATTCATTGGAATTACTAAAGTGCTCATTAACTTTTGGATTAATACATGAAATTGTGATTTATGTGCACGCATTCAAATACATTCTGGGTTACATCTTTGTGGTACATCAGGATATTCAAGGCTATTGGAATTCATTCGGATCATTCTATTATTTTGCACTTGTGATTAGGACATTTAGGATTATTTGGAATTTGACTCACAAATTGTAAGTGTCTTTTGAAGTTTCGCTTTAATTGTCTGGAAATACATTGCTTGTCGATGTTACTTACATTGTTGGTTTCACTTTCTTTCTGTTATATATTTTTTTTAAACCCAGAGTCGTAACACAGGTTCGACAGCAAAGTAACAGCGTCCACTCTAACTAATACACGACAGATTTCTTTATGGACCTATATTGAATATGCTAGTATTTAAGATTTTATATTTCTTAAGAACCTATTTTATAAAATATACAATTGCATCTTCTTATACTGTCGATCTCTTTCTAGTTTTATTTTTTAAATCGACTTTACAGAAATAAAAATGATAATATATAATGATTTCTTAAAGCAAAAAACGAAATGACATCTTATGATGCAAATAATTAATTTTTTCTCTATTGCCTTCTTCCCTTCCGCTCTCCACATATCTTTTTTCCATAATTCTCATCAGTTGCCTTTGCTTTACTGTAGTCTCTAGATAGTATCCAGATCTCAGTGTCAGAAAATGCTTTGATGACATAAAGCTTTCGATTTCAGGCCAAAGAGCATCAGAATTGTATACAGTATTGTAATTATTTCATAGAGGTTTTTTTTTTTTCCTGTCCTTTTAAATAAAATATAGAAAATATCCGCTCTTTCATAACATGAATTTTACTTTTGTCTCACATCAGCTTGTAACGAGAAACGAAAACTGTTATACATAAATACATTGTCAAATTTGCCACAAAGGTAAAACATGAAACAATATGAAATGTTTTATACACCTGTATAGAAGTGAAAAATATGTGATATTAATCGTGTGTTAAATTTCAGGTCGGCTCACACATGACGAAATGTAAAATCCAAGTTGTACAAAGTGATAACTGGCACATACGAATGAAATGTTGTTCCATATGCATATCAAATTACGTATGTTTTACACATGTGATGAAAGTAGTGACGTGAGTTGGAATTAAACGTATCTTGGAATTCTTAATGTTTTAGATGTGTATTCCACATGTGTCTAACGTGAATAACTTATGTAAAACGTGTGACTCTTTGCTGTTTAGATTTCATATTTTTAATGTGTATTCCACGTGTGTCTAATATGAATAACGTATTAAAACGCGTGACTCTTTGCTGTTTAGATCTTATATTTTTTAAAACTTCGTGTGACTCTTTGCTGTTTAGATTTTATATTTTTAAAACTTCGTGTGACTCTTTGCTGTTTAGATTTTATATTTTTAATACTTTGAAAATTCGTATTATAACCAGAGTTCTTTATTCCTTTTGTCTGTAATGAATAGCTTCGTAGGTGCCTGGATCGCGCGACAAGGTCAAATTTTAAGCAAGGCAATTGTTTCATTGCAGGGAACAATGTCACTCTACAATGTTATACAAAAGTACATGTAAATAAATTAAAAATAAATACAGAAAGAAAAAAGAAAAAGTAACTAATTAAAATTTAAAAAATAAACAAATAAATAAGCAAGACATCAATAAAAGAAGAAACAAAAAACAAAAAAACCTTGATTCACCTTATTATATATTTAGTTGGAAAATAGACAAATGGACTCATAAAAAAAGTTTTTTTTTTACATTGTAAACATTTGTAACTTGTCACTTGTTGCCTTAATTAAAATAAACAATTAACAACAGCTGACGAGTAAACAGACCAAAGCACCTGATATTACGTCAAAGTCAAAAGTGTCTAAAAAATCTGTCGACTTCCATACCAGCAATTTTAGGAAAGGGATTGTCATTTGCTCAAACACATACACGCACACATACACACACAATATAAAAAAAATGTTTAAAATCTTCAGGACGATTTGTGGGCTTTTCGTTGAGAAAATAATAATTTCAAAGTGTGATTTTCAAAAGTTTTGCAGATCATAGAGCGTATCCCTCATCCTCTATTTTAGCGACAAAAGCCAGTTCATTTTTACGGGGGCGTGTCATTTGGTACATATTAGATGAAGACCACTTCTTCGGAATGCTTTTGTAAAATGGCGCCAAATCTGAAATCGTCGTTACTGTGCTCTCGATCTCTTCCCCTTCTCGACTATGTGAGAAATACAGGCTATTCGTCATTCACCGAGTACTCTATACAGGTAATTTACTTGAAAAGTTTAAATTGCACACGTCATGGCCAACCACTTTTCACCCACCCGCCCAAAATACCATGCGTTTTGGTTATTTTTATCTACCAGCTTTCGGCTGTCACCAATTTTCGAGTATGATGTACAATTCAAATAACACTAGAATTGCCATGAATATACCTATACTTCTCAACCTCACCAGATTCAGAATTATTTCTGTCATGAAACAAAAATTTCAAAACTGAAATCTCAAGAGTCATTGGGTTTTTTTTGCCAGTCATGAGCTCATAGCTGGAAGTGTTCGTTATTCGTGGAGCAAATTGATGTTTTAAGAGTTCTTGTCTAATGTTGAATAAGGAGAAACACTTGTAAAGTATTTTGGTTTGGTTTGGTGCTTTACGGCACAGCAACACAAGTAGGTTATTTAGTGCCGAGGCAATTGGAGTAAAGTGCCTTGCCCAAGGACACCACGGTAGCTGACCCAGGCTGGTCCGGTTGTAGGATTCGAACCCGCACCCTTTCGGTCGTGAGTCCGCTAACCACTGAGCCACCGTGGCTTAAAAGTATTTTGTGAGAAACATACTAACAGACAGTGAGACAGACGTGGCCCTTACTGATTTTTGTATAAGCGTTTCTCTTTCTAAGTATGTATGACTCGCAGGTTGTTTCTGAGACTGAAACAGAAAAGAAAATATACTTCATTGAGTCGTTATGATTTAACAGTTCACAAATACATCTAATAAAACAAAATTATTCCATCTTGTTATGCAATCTTTAGTAATTCCAAAGAGCAAAAGAAATCACTGAGTGCAATGTCTGGTAAATTCTTACAGAAGGATACATAATTAAAACACCCAAATTTATAAACGTTTCACCAGTTGAAGCAAATTAATCACCAATAAAACAATTAAAGTTTGTCCACTTATCTTTGACAAATTTATGAGCTGCCATATTTTCCACAGTTTTGTCTAACTGATTATAATTAGATGGGCAATCAAACAAATGCTGATATTTGATAAAAAGTTAATCCAATCAAGTCCTAACTGATTCCCTCTTCTCTGACTATCATAAATATCAAAGATAATCTGAAAACATTCTAACCTTGATTAAGTTATGCACACCTAAGCGTGACATCAGTGACCTGTTAGCTCCTCCCAGTTCATATTGACTTTACGTAGGTGCGATAATATTGGCCGATAAGGAGTAGTCTAGCAAAAGTTGAGCACTGGCATATATTGTGAATTTTTTAGGGACAGTGCGCACTCTGTACAAAATTATGCCAGAGGTGAATCAAGGGTAATTAAGACTGACCTTCGGCCCAAATCAACGTGCGTCATAAAAATGCACAGGTTGGAATTTCCATGTGTCAGAAATGGGTCAAATTTAAATTCCAAGTGTTACAACCCGAGGGTACGCACCTTTTGAGAACCCTCTTCTTACTTCCATATTAGGTTTTGAATTAATAAAGCTAGTTCCACTACCAGTGTAACTAATATACAGTTGGGGGTAAAATGCCGATATGGAAGAATTTGCACTGATATGAATTGCGATACATTAGCTTACTATTGCGTACAGATATATTGATATATCATTACACCTCTATTGGACACCCCACTCCCATCCCTCTTTTAACCAATACTCTTAATTTCATTTCTAATATCCAACTGTTGTTGTAATTATGTGATTATGGAGACACCAGAGAACCAATCATAGTTACTATATTGAATATTAAGTTAGTATATGAAGACTGTAATGGAGACACCAGAGAACCAATCATAGTTACTATATTGAACATTAAGTTAGTATATGAGGACTGTAATAATTAATTGGTTGGTGATTTAACAGTGCACCATTTTTGCTTTTTTACTAAAGATTATGAAACACATTAGAGGACTCTCCAAATGTATAATTATCAGCTTTAAAGATTTAAGTTGATATGATTTTTTACATCGTAATTTTTTGCAGTTTTACTGGGTTAACGTATTTAATTGGGGTAATTTAAATTTTCATGTCTGTTATAACATCAATGAAATGATTTTTCTTCCCATTTGACATTTTGGAATATCACTCAAAGTCTCATTACATATGACCAAAGGGATTTTAGTGTGAGAAAAGGTTAAAGATGTTGTGTAATGTTAGATAGGGCAGGATGAATGGAAATAATAGAATCAACAGTTACCATTATCAGGTTTCAAATTAGCAACAGGTGTGGAGGAGGAGTTAGGAAAACATCAACATCAGGGACAGTTGAAAAGATAAAGTTTGTGGAAGTCAGGAAATCAATGATAATCTTGGGAACCGGGTCATATTCTCCTAAAATGCTGGGTCAGCATTTAGTTATTGGGTGGTCTGTAGGGCCCGTCCTTCATTTAGTAAGGGTTAGCCAATCATATTCTGTATGTAAGGGAAGTGGGTGTTTGGTATGTCATATAGTATATATATATATAGACTGAGAGAATGAGGAGGGATGAAAGAGGTGAAATAAGAGGAACTAAGTGGAGTGGTGAGACATATTTGAAAACCATGTAGCTAAAATGGTAGTGTAGAAAAATTGGAGAGGTGCACAGGAAAGTACAATGCATATATATATATATATATATATATATATATATATATATATATAAACTAATTATCAGAAATGACTTGGTGATATATTATATACCACTGAGGTCCCCTCATCCTGAACCCATAGGGTTATATAGACAAACAGAGGTCAATCATAGACAATTATATAGACAAACAGAGGTCAATATAGACAATCTGAGGTCAGAAAAACATAATGAAATATAATTAATGCAAGATGGGTAAAATTTTTTAATCATTATCTGTTATTCATACAAATACATCATAACCATTCACATGTTTTTCTTTTTCTTTTGTGAAAGAAATGTGATGCCAAATCCACTTACACTTTATCACTCCATGGACTGGGGACAGTGGGGTAAAATTACATTGTAGTTATCACTCCATGGACTGGGGACAGTGGGGTAAAATTACTTTGTAGTTATCACTCCATGGATTGGGGACAGTGTGCTGCATGTTACATCATGGTTATCACTCCATTAACTGGGGACGGTGTGCTACATGTTACATTGTGGTTATCACTCCGTGGACTGGGGACAGTGGGGTATATGTTACAGCATAGTTATCACTTCATGGACTGGGGACAGTGGGCTACATGTTAAAGCGGTTGTCCAATATGCCCATAACAAGATATGTTTACTCAGATTGATTACATGTGACAACTCTGTTCTTTTATTTCCTGAAAGAATTATCGTTATGAAATCATCCTTGATCCAGTATCAAAAAGTGTTATTAAACTTGAAATTTAAATGAGTACATAACAATGGACATGAATGAAACTGGTTATCCAATAGGAACAGGTGCTGGAAAAAGTAAAGTTCTTGAAAATCAGTTGCAACACTTGAATTGTTTTGGTATTAATTTAAAGCTATATACTATGTAAATTGAATTCATTCACCAATTTACAATTATAATATTTTCCATCTTTGCAGAGCATTGGATCTGATATAATAATAATAATAATATTATTATTATTATTATTATTATTAATCGTAATAATAATTGTATTTAAGTAGGATGAACATACAGCACAAATAGTAATACTTATAACAAATGTAAATAAGTCACATAATGTGACACAGCACACACACAGGACAACTATAATATAGACATAAAACACATAACATAACACAGCATACACATAAGACAACTACAATACTGACAGACATAAAACAACATATGACACAGCATACAGATAAGACAACTATAATACAGACAAAACACATAAAATATGACACAGCATACACATAAGACAACTATAATACAAACACATAAAGCAGAACATATGACACAGCACACAGATAAGACAACTATAATACAAACACAAAACACATAACATGACAGCATACACATAAGACAGTTATAATACAAACAGACAAAACACATGACAGCACACAGATAAGACAACTATAATACAAACAAACAAAACACAACATATGACACAGCACACAGATAAGACAACTATAATACAGACAGACGTAAAACATAACATGACAGCATGCACATAAGACAACTATAATACAAATAGACATACGAAGTTTTAAAAAAAACATTTCCAATGGGGTTCAGAGGGATCTAGATTGTTGGGGTAGGGTACATACTGTAAATTAAAATTTCTATATAAGACTATACTAATATATTACTTCTGAGTATCAAAACTTAAAATCTTATTTCAGAATTAAACGTATTACTAAAAACCAATTAAAAACTAGTAAAATCTTATTTCAGAATTAGTCATATCACTAAAAACCAATTCAGTCTAGTAAAATCTTATTTTATAATTATTCATATCACTAAAACCATTTCAGACTAGTAAAATCTTATTTTAAAATTAAATATAGAACTAAAAACCAATTCAGACTAGTAAAATCTTATTTCAGAATTAAACATCACTACAAACCAAATTCAGACTAGTAAAATCTTTTTTCAGAATTAAACATAGAACTAAAAACCAATTTAGACTAGTAAAATCTTATTTCAGAATTAAACATATCACTAAAAACTAATTCAGACTAGTAAAATCTTTATTCAGAATTAAACATAGAACTAAAAACCAATTTAGACTAGTAAAATCTTATTTCAGAATTAAACATATCACTAAAAACCAAATTCAGACTAGTAAAATCTTTATTCAGAATTAAACATAGAACTAAAAACCAATTTAGACTAGTAAAATCTTATTTCAGAATTAAACATATCACTAAAAACCAAATTCAGACTAGTAAAATCTTTATTCAGAATTAAACATAGAACTAAAAACCAATTTAGACTAGTAAAATCTTATTTCAGAATTAAACATAGAACTAAAAACCAATTCAGACTAGTACGATCTTATTTCAGAATTAAACATCACTAAAAACCAAATTCAGACTAGTAAAATCTTATTTCAGAATTAAACATATCACTAAAAACTAATTCAGACTAGTTAAATATTATTGAACACTGTTCTTTTGATCTGCTTTGATGTTAATGGTAAGACTTGACAGTCAATTTAAACACCTGTATCTGAAATGTCCTTGATGAAACTGTAATAGGTTTTAGTCTTGCATGGTGTTATAAAGAAAATGTTTTTGAAGCTATTACACTAACACATGGTGTAAAAACATAAATTTACTACTCCTAGTGACAAAATAGTGCAACTACACCCTACTAATGTCTGCATAGTCAACTATACCCTACTAGTGTCTGCATAGTCAACTATACCCTACTAGTGCCTGCATAGTCAACTATACCCTACTAGTGCCTGCATAGTCAACTATACCCTACTAGTGCCTGCATAGAGGACTATGAAATGCTGGGTGGTCGTATAATGTGCTGTTCATGATATTCTTGTTTCTGTTAGGATGGGAGTGAAACACAAACCTTTTTTTTAAAATGTATTTCTAGTTGGCAACATCTTAGGTTTTTTTTTTTGTTTTGACAAATCTTGATGAAACTTCAAGGTGGTAGGTACTCTTAAATCAGAAAAATCTGCATTGAGTTTCATTGTAAGCAATAATATTGGCACACATTTATGAGTTGATGTTATATGTGATTTTCTGAGCTTGTTTTTACCAACTTTGACACTTTTTTTTACATGAACTACGACAGAGAACAGATGTTGGTGAAACTTGGATTGTTAGCTATGAATTTTTTTAGGGGTTCTTAAGAGTTGATTATTGCCCCCTGTCCCAGCATATTTCCAGAATTGAATTTATGGACACAGACCCTACCCCCAGTCATTGTAGATATATATTGATGATAAGCCTATAAGATCTCAAGTAAATTCTATAATCACTGACATATGCAGATATTGATGAAGTGATTTAACATTCTGTTCTCAGTGCTATTAATACTACTTATGTCTGTAGTTTGAAAAGATGGAACTTGACAGATAGGATACATCCACAAGCTATTAGACAGGTTTGATTTGGACTCTTATTAGTGACTATAAATGAGTTTGTATGGTGATTGGTCAGCTTTCAGATAAATTTGCCTACATCCTAGGGACTCTGTTTGCAACTTTTGTTTATATGAAACATGGAATATGACACATTGCATCAACATGCTTTCATGATTAAAAGGTGTTATTATGAAATACAAGTTTGATGATTTGTTTCATCAGCATATAGCAGAAATATAATCATGTATAATAATTTGTGAACAGTCTCATTTGTATTGAGGGTAGTGTGGAGGTATGGCATGATGGAGAAAAAAAAACCCAAATTATCCTCATAAAAATGTTAATAGGTAAACAAAATTAAAAATGTTAATAGGTAAACAAAATTTAGTGTAAAATATTAATTATTTGTGGCTTGTTCTTCTTCTTCTAGCTTGAAGTTTTGCAGCATGTTTTGTTGATGCTGCAAGTTGCATCGAGGGCTGTGTAGAAATTTGGGACCAAGGACAGTGGGGGACAGTCTGTGACAATGGCTGGGGTAATTCTGGGATACAGGTTGGTACAGTTTAACTGAAGATGCCTTATAATGCTTAATGCCAGCCTTTGACTAATTCTACATTTAGTTAAAAAAAAAGAAAGTGAACACACACACACACATGCATACAAACACATACATGCATCCATGCACATACTTTAGTTTTTGGTGCATGATACATCAATAGTATGATCTTGTACAGATCTGAGTAATCTGAGAATCCTGTCTGATACATCAATAGTATGATCATGTACAGATCTGAGTAATCTGAGAATCCTGTCTGATACATCAATAGTATGATCATGTACAGATCTGTGTAATCTGAGAATCCTGTCTGATACATCAATAGTATGATCTTGTACAGATCTGAGTAATCTGAGAATCCTGTCTGATACATCAATAGTATGATCATGTACAGATCAGAATAAACTGAGAATCCTGTCTAATACATTAATAGTATGATTGTGTACAGATCTGTGTAATCTGAGAATCCTGTCTGAAAATGTCACCTAGCACTGAGAATGAATGTCACAATCAAGAGGTCAAAGCTCATTGTTAAGCACCAAGGCAAACTCGGCTATGTACAGTAGAATCAATTAGCTTGGATAATACAGATATAACTTTAAAAACAAAACAAAACATGACCTTGCAGATGTCATGCCGTCTGGGCCCTATAGTTGCAATTCTACTCAATACACATGTATATTTTGGCAGAAAGATAACATCAGCGCATTATGTTAAGATTTTGGGTAATGTTTATATATGTGCTTATATTTCCTAAAGTCCTTGATGGATTTTCATTATATTTGTGTTGGATTGATATGAACCTAAGACAAAATCATTCAGCAACACATTTGCTAGCCCTTTTGACCTTGGGGTCAAGGTCACATTCATAGAAAATATGTGTTCAGGTTTTGGATCAGTTTTTTTCATTTGCTTATATTTCCTAAGCTCCTTGATGGATTTTCTTCATAATTGGGATAAATCATTATGAAGCCAAGACAATTCATTCTTGAACATGTCACTCAATTGTTTACCTTGAGGTCAAGGTCACATTTGACATCAGTGTATTGATCATGGGCTCAATGTGCAAACCCTGGCCATCTTGCTATTAGTTACTTTCTTTGGTACACAAAGAATTAGGGGCAAAATGTTAGTTAAAATTTTCAGCTGATTTGTAAGTTATAAAATCTGCAAAATATTTTTTTATGCCCCACTATGCTAGGGAATATATTGTTACCCTTGTCTATCTGTTTGTCTGCCTGTTTGGATGTCAGTCTGTTACACCTTGTTTCAGTTTTGGCCTTGGTCAACTTGCAGGCATGGTGTCAAGACATCCATATTCTATTAACACATTTCCAATTTTAATTAGAATATCAAATTCTATGTATGCAAAATTTAAGGACGTAGGGTATAGTTAGAGCTGCATAAGGGATTTTTAAAAAAACCAAACAAACAAAACCATGAGAAGAGAAGGTTGTGTATGACTGAAATCATAAACAAAAACCAGTCAGCAGACTAAGCTTCTTCAGGGAAACTCCTGAAAGGATTGTCCTGAGTGAGATATGTGAATGTTAAAGAAAGAAAGATTAACATGATTTATGTTGAAGAGAATTTAAATATATTTCTCCTGTATTCCAAGCACTGTCTGTAATTTTCAAACTTAGGATAAAACTGGACCGCCTCTTGTTGGTCTTATGATAATACCTATTTAAAAACTTTACTGTGAAAAAAGGCAAATGATAATTGATTATTTTATACCAATAGCAATATTTTAAATAATTTTCTTATTGCACCTATAATAATAACAGAATCGATTGAATCGTTTTATAGTTTGGTCTAAGGTTGTCTTTATCAATTGGACTTTGTATATGGTAAAATAATAAAGCATACATATATTTGTGTGTGAAATTATGTATTAAACCAAAATGTATACTATTATCAAAAACCTGTAAATAATTTTATATTGTTTAAATAAAATCTTTTTACAACAGCAAAAAATACCAGGTCATTACTTTGAAGTATGCAGATTGAACTGTATCCTCCATCCTAGTATGCAGATTGAACCATACCCTCCATCCTGGTATGCAGATTGAACCATACCCTCCATTCTAGTATGCAGATTGAACTGTAAACTCCATCTTAGTATGCAGATTGAACTGTACCCTCCATTCTAGTATGCAGATTGAACCATACCCTCCATCCAAGTATGCAGATTGAATCATGTAATCCATTCTAATATGCAGATTGAACCATACCCTCCATTCTATTATGCAGATTGAACTGTACCCTCCATCCTAGTATGCAGATTGAACTATACACTCCATTCTAGTATGCAGATTGAACCATACCCTTCATTCTAGTATGCAGATTGAACCATACCCTCCATCTTAGTATGCAGATTGAACTATACACTCCATCCTAGTATGCAGATTGAACCATACCCTCCATCTTAGTATGCAGATTGAACCATACCCTCTATCCTAGTATGTAGATTGAACCATACCCTACATCTCAGTATGCAGATTGAACCATACCCTCCATCCTAGTATGCAGATTGAACCATACCCTCCACCCTAGTATGAAGATTGAACCATACCCTCCATCCTAGTATGCAGATTGAACTGTACCCTCCATTCTAGTATGCAGATTGAACTGTACCCTCCATCCTAGTATGCAGATTGAACTGTACCCTCCATCCTAGTATGCAGATTGAACCATACCCTCCATTCTAGTATGCAGATTGAACTGTACCCTCCATCTTAGTATGCAGATTGAACTGTACCATCCATTCTAGTATGCAGATTGAACTGTACCCTCCATTTGAGTATGCAGATTGAACTGTACCCTCCATTCGAGTATGCAGATTGAACTGTACCCTCCATTTGAGTATGCAGATTGAACTGTACCCTTCATCCTAGTATGCAAATTGAACTGTACCCACCATCCTAGTATGCAGATTGAACTGTACCCTCCATCCTAGTATGCAGATTGAACCATGAATTCCGTTCTAGTATGCAGATTGAACCATGCCCTCCATCCTAACGTGCAGATTGAACCATACACTCCATCCTAACATGCAGATTGAACCATACACTCCATCCTATTATGCAGATTGAACCATACCCTCCATCCTAACGTGCAGATTGAACCATACACTCCATCCTAACATGCAGATTGAACCATACACTCCATCCTATTATGCAGATTGAACCATACCCTCCATCCTAAAGTACAAACAAGATTTGTATGGAATAAGATTATAAGAAAATTAAAGGAATGAACAATTACAGAAAAAATGCATAAAACAAAGTTGAATTGCAACATTGCAATCACTTTGGTGACTTTGTGCCTATCCTTCCATATGGCCATCTCAACATTGCAATCACTTTGGTGTCTTTGTGCCTATCCTTCCATATGGCCATCTCAACATTGCAATCACTTTGGTGACTTTGTGCCTATCCTTCCATATGACCATCTCAACATTGCAATCACTTTGGTGACTTTGTGCCTATCCTTCCATATGGCCATCTCAACATTGCAATCACTTTGGTGACTTTGTGCTATCCTTCCATATGGCCATCTCAACATTGCAATCACTTTGGTGTCTTTGTGCCTATCCTTCCATATGGCCATCTCAACATTGCAATCACTTTGGTGACTTTGTGCCTATCCTTCCATATGGCCATCTTTGTGTTGCAATCACTTTGGTGACTTTGTGCCTATCCTTCCATATGGCCATCTCAACATTGCAATCACTTTGGTGACTTTGTGCCTATCCTTCCATACGGCCATCTCAACATTGCAATCACTTTGGTGACTTTGTGCCTATCCTTCCATAGGCTTTGTGCCTATCCTTCCATATGGCCATCTCAACATTGCAATCACTTTGGTGACTTTGTGCCTATCCTTCCATGTGGCCATCTTTGTGTCTGTCCATTCACACCCTAGATTAACCTCAGTGTTAAAGTTTTTTTGTATGTATGTCTTTTCTAGCTGAATAAAAGGCAGACTCAACAAAAATGTTTTTTTTAATGTTTTTAATCTTGGTTATAGGAGTAATCAACACTATGCTGTCATGTCACTGGTTAGTCAGATAAATAATATAATATAATTATAATAATAATATAATAATAATGTGTATTTATTTAAGAGGGTAACTCAATTAGTACATAACTAATCTCCCTTGATGCCCTGTACTATTCTAAAATCTACAGAAGTAATCTACATCATGTATATAACAACAAACATCAATGGAGCACATACAATTAGACTTCAGATGCTATATGAAGCTAATGCGACATCAACGACCAAGTGACTAGTTCACTGGTATATGTCATTATCATATTGTGTCATCAATGACTGACTAGTGCACTGGTATACATCATTATTATAATGGCTCACTGGTAACATTATACTACATAAGAAGAACTATACTATTATGAGACATTAGATCATGACAAATAAGTTAACATGAAAAAAGCAAAAGACATTTAATATTTTAAACTCTCCTGGTCAAGGACCAGAGGAACTTATGTAATGGGCCTTCATCTGTTGTTTGTTCATCTGTTAGCAGCTGTTTGTTGTCAATACTCATTCTAAACTACTTGGAGGAAAGTCATTAATCTTGGCATACAGTTTCATCCTGAGGACTAGTTGGTCCTAAATGAAAATGGTGCCCCATGAACATCCATCTTGAAAATCTTGTTATTGCTTCAGCTCCTGAACAGATGGTCATATTGACATGGCGTTTCACTAAAAGACTTCTTATGAATTGTAGATGGTCCTAAATGAAAGTTGTGCTGATCTGACCTCCCTTTTGATTGTGAAGCCCAGAGGTTAATGGGCATAGTTACATTACTTTTTAGGAAGGGCAGTTCCCTATTCAGTTTGCAACCAATAGATCAAAGGTCAAGGTCACTGGATGTGAAATTGGACAGTTGTGTTGATTTTACATTTGTAATAGCTCTAGTCTGTTGGGGGGGGGGGGGTTGGGGAGGGGGATGGATTTGCTACTCTTCTGATACTTATTTTTGTGAGATTTAGATGGTCTGAAATGAAAATGTTGCCAATTTGACATCCAATATGGAATATGGCTGCCATGGTGGCCATCTCAAAAATGTTATGAGTACTCCTTCTGGATGGATGGTAATGTCAGCATGCGAGTTTCACTAAAAAAAGCTTCTAATGCTATGAGGTTATTCCTGAGGGCTTGTCCAGTAAAACATACTTGGGACCCAGGGAAGACACTTTCAACATGGAGTAGTCACCCATAGATGCAGTTTAGAATTTTGTATCATTTTAATAGGAACTACTTGAGAGTAATCAGAATACCATAGCATATATTTTTTAAAAAACTGCCTTCACTGGGTACCATGTATGTTTAAATGGAACAATTCTGAATGAAATGGTAAAGATATGATCTCCCGATATGGCTGTCACAGCATTTATCATCAAAATCTTGATTGCTCCTCTTGGTGGTGGCTCACTAGAGTGTCAGAGGACTGGTGTAGGGAAGGTTTACTGTAGTGGCATCCTACTTAACTATCCAATTAAAAGTAGCACAAGAAAATGCACACCAGTCTATTCATTTGAGTGGCATTGGATTGCTTTCATGCTTAGCTATGTAAAAATATCAATTTGTAAAAAGATTAATATTCTAACATTTCTCAAGCAATCATTCCTAAAATATAGACTACTGTCATCAGGTATTATGGGATGGAGCTTGGTATACTTATGTACCATCACTAGAAGGTGTTGTGCATACCAGGTTAAAGGTCAAGGTCACAACTCAATAGTTTTCTTTTTCCATTATACTTTAATATCTGCTGTATAATTTTAAAGCCATTTGATGTTGAGACAAAGCTTGGTGTGCTTGTACATCATCATTGGAAGGTGTGTCACAGAGCCATTTGATGTTGAGACAAAACTTGGTGTGCTTAAACAGCATCACTGGAAGGTGTGTCACAAAGCCATTTGATGTTGAGACTAAAATTTGGTGTGCTTAAACAGCATCACTGGAAGGTGTGTCACAAAGCCATTTGATGTTGAGACAAAACTTTGTGTGCTTATACATCATCACTGGAAGGTGTGTCACAAGGTCAAGGTAACAGCTCAATATTTCACATTTCCATTACACTTACTCTTCCACTCTTTAACTTTAAAGTCATTTGAGATTAAGGAATGAAACTTAGTATACTAAATCATCACCAGAGGGTACATTGTGTACCACACTGTGGATGCTATCTTCAAGGTCAAGCTCACAGCTTGATGTTTTAAATTTTCCATGACACTTTCCCATCTGCTATATAACTTTAAAGCTGTTTGAGATTAAGTGATAAAGCTTGGTATACTTGTACATTATCAATAAAAGGTATTTTGCATACCATATTGGAGGTGCTATGGGTTGATATTTTATATTTGCCTTACACTTTCCAATTTGAAACTTGTTTGAGATTAAGGAATGAAACTTGGTATATGTATCCTTCATCAGTAGTTGATGTGTTGCATATCACATTGGGGATGCTGTCTTTAAGGTCAAGGTCACGGTTCATTATTTTATGTTTTCCATCACACTTTCATTTTTGCTCCGTAACTATAAACCTGTTTGAGATTAAGGGATGAAACTTGGTATACTTCTACATCATTACTAGAAGGTGTCACATACCACGTTGGTGTGTGTGTGTGTGGCCTATCTTCAAGTTTGAGGTCACAGCTCATTATTTTGCATTTTCCATTGCACTTTCCCTTCCACTTAATAACTTTAAAGCCACTTAAAGTATGAAATTTAGTAAACTTGTACAGCATCACTAGAAATTGTATAATGTACTACACACGCACACTCACACATACACACATATATATATAGAGAGACAGACAGACAAACAGTGAGGGAGGGAGCAATCATTATAAGCCATGATTTATTTTTTGTCTTAACAATATCTGTTATTTCTTGCAGTTCAATATCCTTAGCCTTCACTGCTTCACAAACCAGGTGTGAATTGCTACAAGCATGGGTAGAGTTGGGGTGGGTGGGTGACCTGTGATGAACTTTGCTATATTTGCAAGTTTCACTTCAGAAGGTTGTAGCACTGTTTATAAGCACCTGGAAGTGGAAGATGTTAGTTAATATTATCAATAATTGATGCTACAGTCTATACATTTATGTCACATGTATTCCAAAAATGTAAAACAAATTGTAAAACTCACTAATAAAGGCTGGTCTGATTTGAAATCACTGGCCAATCAGCTGTCATTATTTTCAGTTTATCTGGAGTTGAATGTAAGAATGTTTTCATTGTCCTTAAACAAAATTTGGAATTAATAAGAATAGTCTCTATTTCACACAGCAATTTCTGCAGGATTTCCACACAGTGGGAAAATGTAGAATTAATAAGAATAGTCTCTATTTCACACAGTAATTTCTGCAGGATTTCCACACCTTGGGAAAATGTGGAATTAATAAGAATAGTCTCTATTTCAGTCAGCAATTTCTGCAGGATTTCCACACAGTGGGAAAATGTGGAATTAATAAGAATAGTCTCTATTTCACTCAGCAATTTCTGCAGGATTTCCACACAGTGGGAAAATGTGGAATTAATAAGAATAGTCTCTATTTCACTCAGCAATTTCTGCAGGATTTCCACACAGTGGGAAAATGTGGAATTAATAAGAATAGTCTCTATTTTACTCAGCAATTTCTGCAGGATTTCCACACAGTGGGAAAATGGGGAATTAATAATAATAGTCTCTATTTTACTCAGCAATTTCTGCAGGATTTCCACACATTGGGAAATTTCCTATTAGAGCATTTTTGTAAGGGGGAATTGTTTGTATTTATAAGTGCTACAAACAAATAGAGTGCTTATGTTTAAACAAACATGTGTGATACCACAGTAAATAACGTGTGATACCACAGTAAATAACATGTGATACCACAGTAAATAACATGAGATACCACAGTAAATAACGTGTGATACCACAGTAAATAACATGTATGATACCGCAGTAAATAACATGTATGATACTGCAGTAAATAACATGTGTGATACCACAGTAAATAACGTGTGATACCACAGCAAATAACATTTTTTAAAAATGATGTAAGTTGGTTGGTTGGTTGGTTTTTAGTGGCACCTTTATCACATTGGTTACATCAGGTGGAACAAACGGGAGCTAAATACCTTTCTCAAGGATACACTGAGGCAACCATTCTAGGTGGGTATCAAACCATCAACCCTTATGCAATTCAGTTTTCCACAGTATAACTTCACCAGGGCTGTTGGGATTTTAACCAAATTTGGTTTGCACAGGAATTTCTTAATACAGGAAAGTGACAATCATCTGGACCATTATTAGATACTGATTTTATCCAGAAATATTTGTTCTCTGGATAAACAGTTGTCAATTGGGAATTTACATTTTTAAGGGAAATAGTGTGAGTGCAATTGTGAGGGAACAATCTAGAAAATCTGTCTCCTGCTGATGAAATCTCAAATGAAATTAATTGTCAGCTTTCTTTGTCTTCATTTGATGGAGTAAAAACCACTGATAATTTGTCCATTCACACTTTGGTTTATAGAGCATGACTTTACTTGGGCTTATTGATTTCAACCAGATTTTATATGCAACTTTATATTGACAAGGTCTTGAATTAGTGCAGTGCATACTGCATCATTATTTGATAGAGTTATCACCCCTGATTGTTGATCCTTAAGGACTTTGTTTTCTTAGGGCTCAGGAAAACAACTCATGCTCTTGTCCTGGCCAGATACATATTGTGCCAAGTAAAACTTGTTCTGACAGATACATATTGTGCCAAGTAAAACTTGTCCTGACCAGATACAGATTGTGCCAAGTAAAACTTTATTACTTGTCCCAGTGCTGAGCATGTACAGATTCACACCCTGAGAAGAAATCTGTGTGTACATTCCACTCTTAACATTTAGTGCTGAAGTTCAACTTTGCTTAACATCTAAGACTTGTCAATTATCTTTTACTTTTGTCTATGTTGCCTAGCTGTCAGTCAAGAACATGTTGAAGAGGAAGCTGATTTTTGTCTTTACACAGGTACCTGATACGAGTTATATGCTGAAATGGGTCAGAATCATAAAAATATGATGTTTGGATAGAAGACAGGGGATTTAAACTGTTTCTTATGCATGACACCTTTGTTAAATATATAGGAAACAAGGTTTGCACACTATATTGAGAAATTGCCATTTTCACACCTGGCCTTAGAGTTCTTAATAATATTTGCATTTACAGTGTCACTTTTAAGTAATCTAGGCATAACTTTAATGTTAGAGAAACTTTAAACTTTAATGTAGAGAAACGATGAAATAACTATTTTCATATATCAGCAGATTTGGACAAAATTTCTAAAGAAAGCATCCTACTAACTAAGATTTCTTAGTCAACTGCTCAGTGTAATTTTAGTGTATTTATTCTTGGCTAAGTCCAAGGTCCTTTAGAAAAGTGTCATATGCCAGATATACCAAAATGAAAATTACATTATCACAAATCACTTTATCAAACTTTATACATGAAACTTGTCATATGCCAGATATACCAAAATGAAAATTACATTATCACAAATCACTTTATCAAACTTTATACATGAAACTTGTCATATGCCAGATATACCAAAATGAAAATTACATTATCACAAATCACTTTATCAAACTTTATACATGAAACTTGTCATATGCCAGATATACCAAAATAAAAATTACATTATCACAAATCACTTTATCAAACTTTATACATGAAACTTCCCTTAGCTGAACACTGTTGGGACAAAAAGTTATGTCCATTTTATAAAGGTTGCCTGTATATAAAGGTTCAGTTCATAGTAGAAAAGTTTTTGCAGGGGGTGGGGGGACAGGGGGACAAATATTTTGACAGTTTGTGGAGTAGGCTGGGTTATAGATGGAATAGTTTATGAAAGTTTAAATGTATATGCAGACAGCTGGAAGCCACATGATATATGTACATGTGACAGACTTTTATTCCTTACACCGGGGTTACTGGATGGTGGTGGTGGTGGAGAGGGTTGATTGTTGTGGGGGATGGAGTTGTTTAGTAATACGTAAGAAAAGAATGAGGATATGTAATGGCAATCTATTGAAGTTGCTCTGGTTATTGTGTTGTTCTTGTTACAGCAATCTCTATAGGGCCCTTCCTTTTCACACGGTTCCTTTTATAAGATAAGTATGGTCTATTGAACATGCTCTGGTTATTATGTTGTTCTTGTTACATCAATCTCTATATAGCTCTTCGTTTTCACATGGTTCCTTTTATAAGGTGAATATGGTCATTGATTCCATTTAATGGGTAGTAGTGCTATTATATGTATCGTTATTCATTATAAGACAGTCTCACTATAAAGTGGTATACTACATGACTTCAATGAACAGCATTATAATGAGGGAGTGCTGTATGATTATTATTATTATTATTGCTGTTTTTGTTATTACATGTATTATTATTATTATTATTATTATTTATATTATTACATGTATTGTCATTGTTGTTGTTGTTGTTATTGCTGTAATTATTTATTTTTTTTGGATGAAATTATTGGCAACACCTGTGAAACGTTAGGCTTGATATCCTACTGGGCAAGCAGTGAATGCTACAATAGACATGAAGAATGTAATAGACAATATAACTGTTTAGATGTAAGACTTGATATCCTGCTGGGCAAGCAGCGAATGCTATAATAGACATGAAGAATGTGATGAACAATATAACTGTTTAGATGTAAGACTTGATATCCTGCTGGGCAAGCAGTGAATGCTACAATAGACATGAAGATTGTGATGGATAATAGAACTGTAATAGATGGGTCTGTTGAGTCAGATTGTACATATTTTATTACGTTTCATGTATATATGTTGTCACATAATGCAACAATATATTATCATGCCACAGGCTTTTGATTTGGTCGAGCACTAATTAGGGAGTCAGTCACTAAATTAAGGCATATTACTAAATTAAATGTATATTCTGCATGCTGATAAAATATTTACTACATTATATATGTTGTACATGAACAACAGTTTCAAGATTTGAAAATTTAAAAAAAAATAAACTGTTCTTAGTTTGTATTAGATTCAGAATCTAAAATGTTTATTTTGAATCTAAAATGTGTATATTTTAGAATTGTTTGGATGATGATGGTTAATTTACTTTCACAAATATATTTTATCAGCTTCTTCACTTACTTTGACCCTATATTTGAAGAATTTTATACTTGTTACCATATCTTTTATTTTATATATCTTTCTCATAGTTTAACATATTTCCCTTTTTTATATTTTATCTTGTTGTACTAAATAGCTTATATTTATTTTGAATATATTACCAGCCATCACTTGATGCACCAGTAGATCAGTGTATAGAGTGTTTGTTATTATGATTTCATATGAATATCATAGACCCAGATCTACCATCACACAGTGTGCCAATAAATCAGTGTCAATGCTGTTTGACTTGGAGCTGGATGTAATGTATGACAGAATCTTGTGAACTCAGCAAGTTTGACAGTTTTCAATGAATCACCACGAATACTTTGTACATGTTATGGTCATCATTTGAAGATGCACATATTTATTGACATTTTTGTCTTGCCATTGAATGTTGTGAATGCAACTAGTCTCAGTGTTTTTACAGATTGATGTTATGGTCATCATTTGAAGATGCACATATTGACAAATTAAAATTTTTGTCAGAGTTATTACCATTTTTGTCTTGCCACTGAATGTTGTGAATGCAACTAGTCGCAGTGTATTTGATAGATTGATGTTATGGTCATCATTTGAAGATGCACATAACATTGCTCCCGTGATTTTTGTCAGTTTTTTTTAACTTGGTTCTAGCTGTAGTGTAAGTATGGAATTTAATTAATGCAACTAGTCTCACAATTTTCAATTGAATGTAATGAATGCTAATAGTTTTTTTGTATTGACACTATTTTCAGAAGATATGTATGCAGACCAATCACTGTATTGACACTATTTTCAGAAAAGTTAAGTACTTTTTATGACTATAGATTCCTCTCTATCATGGGGGTAGGGGTGGGATGCAAGAGAGGCAGGGGTATATGTACATAGGCAAATTGCTCACCATTCCTTTAGTTCAAACAATGATACTTTCATAGGTACATACATTTATAAAGTGGTTTAGTGGCCCTATTGTTTATACAGAAGCATTATTAGCATCCTGCGTTGTGATGCACAAACCCTATAGTAATCACCTTTCCATTTGTACATCTGTCCACATTTGTGCAACCTTTACACATAATTGGATGCCATTTGGTAAGGAAATCGCCAATTATAGTAAAACTTGTAAATAGCGGGCACCAATAAGAAAAGGCTAAATTGACCTTTGTACAGAGGTGACCTATAGATGCAGATCCACCTTTGGAACTTGTTGTTGTTTGATCAAAATACCATGCACCAAATACCATTATCAATATTATTATTATTATTATTATTCTATCAACAGAGTTTTAATAGTGCACAACTCAACAAAATCGTAAATATATGTTATCTTTCAAAATGTATGATCCACACAAGATTAACAGATCCCACCCACTTTAGTCCATCCTATAAATTAAATCATCACACACTCTTAGAAAAATCAACGATTTGAATTTGTTTTGTGAACCAGAACAAAAACATTAGCTTATATCTCACTGAAACAGAGGACTAACTTTTTATATTAAACAATATATGGATTAAGCAGATGCTTTTTATACTTAAACAATATATGGATTAAGCAGTTGCTTGTCATGCTTAAACAATATATGGATTAAGCAGATGCTTTTTATACTTAAACAATATATGGATTAAGCAGTTGCTTGTCATGCTTAAACAATATATGGATTAAGCAGTTGCTTTTCATACTTAAACAATATATAGATTAAGCAGTTGCTTTTCATACTTAAACAATATATAGATTAAGCAGTTGCTTTTCATACTTAAACAATATATGGATTAAGCAGTTGCTTTTCATACTTAAACAATATATAGATTAATCAGTTGCTTTTCATACTTAAACAATATATGGATTAAGCGGTTGCTTTTCATACTTAAACAATATATGGATTAAGCAGTTGCTTTTCATACTTAAACAATATATAGATTAAGCAGTTGCTTTTCATACTTAAACAATATATGGATTAAGCAGTTGCTTTTCATACTTAAACAATATATGGATTAAGCAGTTGCTTTTCATACTTAAACAATATATAGATTAAGCAGTTGCTTTTCATACTTAAACAATATATGGATTAAGCAGTTGCTTTTCATACTTAAACAATATATGGATTAAAAAGCAGTTGCTTTTCATACTTAAACAATATATGGATTAAAAAGCAGTTGCTTTTCATACTTAAACAATATATGGATTAAGCAGTTGCTTTTCATACTTAAACAATATATGGATTAAAAAGCAGTTGCTTTTCATACTTAAACAATATATGGATTAAGCAGTTGCTTTTCATACTTAAACAATATATGGATTAAGCAGTTGCTTTTCATACTTAAACAATATATAGATTAAGCAGTTGCTTTTCATACTTAATATATGGATTAAGCAGTTGCTTTTCATACTTAAACAATATATGGATTAAGCAGTTGCTTTTCATACTTAAACAATATATGGATTAAGCAGTTGCTTTTCATACTTAAACAATATATGGATTAAAAAGCAGTTGCTTTTCATACTTAAACAATATATGGATTAAAAAGCAGTTGCTTTTCATACTTAAAAAATATATGGATTAAGCAGTTGCTTTTATACTTAAACAATATATGGATTAAAAAGCAGTTGCTTTTCATACTTAAACAATATATGGATTAAGCAGTTGCTTTTCATACTTAAACAATATATGGATTAAGCAGTTGCTTTTCATACTTAAACAATATATAGATTAAGCAGTTGCTTTTCATACTTAAACAATATATGGATTAAGCAGTTGCTTTTCATACTTAAACAATATATGGATTAAGCAGTTGCTTTTCATACTTAAACAATATATAGATTAAGCAGTTGCTTTTCATACTTAAACAATATATGGGTTAAAAAGCAGTTGCTTTTCATACTTAAACAATATATAGATTAAGCAGTTGCTTTTCATACTTAAACAATATATGGATTAAGCAGTTGCTTAGCTAGTCAACAGCAAAAGACAGGTTATGTGACAGGCCCGTGATGAAAAGAGAATCAGTCGTTTATTAAAGTTTTTTTGGGGGGGGGGAGCACGAAAGGTGGAAGAAAGAAAATAAAAGGAAATACCAGGCATGGTATCCCCCTCCCCCCTTGAAATTAAACAATTTGATCGTCAGTCTCATATGTGGTTATCATTATTAACTCATGAATAAAAACTTTGCCTGCCTTTACAAACAAGTTTTTTTAAATAGTATATAACCCCTGACTCTAATGAAAAACAGTGTAACTCATCTTTTCATAAAGATTAACTTTTTTGTCATCAGAGATGGATTTTATTTACTGGTAAATAGATGAAGATATCAAACTATACCTGTCACACTGGCACTTTTACAAAAAGGCAACTCCCATTTCTGCTGCAACAATATGAATTTGACTTATCAACACCTTTGAATTACATTGTATACAGTGATCAGGACAAATGAATAAGAAATATTTACACATCAATTCACATGATATGCCTTTATTTAAAAAATGCCTTCTTGATGAAGCAAAGGTTTGGTTTTGATGCACTACACTGACTGGATTAAGCAGTGAGAAAACATTCAGTTAGGAAACACCTGGCTGCAGACCAGAGAAAGAAGTTGACTGTTTGATACATGATTTTTATATAGGAAATTTGCAAGGGGGGGCGGGGGGGGGGGCATAGAATGGTCATTGATAACAGATGACTGCTATATAAAGGTGACCATTTAGACAGGTTTTACTGTACATGTTGATGTTCCTTTTAAAGGTTTCATCTTTTTGGGTCCAATTTTGATGGAGTTATTGCATTTTTCCCATCAATATTACATATCCACTATTATTATAGCAGTTTCTTGTAACCAGCTTAGTTCAGGAACCATTCAAGATATTTTGATGCAATTTAGTGTGTACATTGATTCAAGTAGTTCAGGAACCATTCAAAATATTTTGATGCAATTTAGTGTGTACATTGCCTCAAGATTTAGATGTGCCTTTTATGTGTTTTGTCTAATCAACTTCATGTTTAGACAGAGTTATGGCCCTTGACAGTTAACTTAATATCTTCACATGGTATGTTGCATGTAACCGGCATAGCTCAAGAACCATTCAACATATTCTAATGCAATTTGGTATGAACATTGTCTCATAGACTTGCATGTGCCTTATATGGGTTTAGTTTCATTATCTCATAGACTTGCATTTGCCTGATATGGGTTTAGTTTTGTGTAGAAGAGTTATGGCATGCAGATTGCTTGTCCTCTTGGCTTTGGTGTCTGTAAGATAACTTCACAGAAATATGTTGACTTTCCACCAAACTTGGCATGTGGCTAGAAGCTGATGAGAAGATTGACAAGACCTTGAGTGTGTTTGATTTACAACTTTCCACAGCATCATTTTTCCTATCTGACAATAGTTTACAACTATTCTGTATCTGAATTTTCCTATCTGACAACAGATTACAACAATTCTGTATATGAATTTTCCTACCTGATGATAATAGGTTACAACCATTTTGTATATGAGTTTCCCTATCTGACAATAATCTACAACCATTTTCTATATGAATTTCTCTGACTGACAATAGTTTACAACCATTTCACATATACATTTCCCTGACTGACAAAACTAGTAGTTTACAACCATGTTGTATATGCATTTGTGTACATGAATTTCCCTGACTGACAATGGTTTACAACCATTTTGTATATGAATTTCCCAGGCAACAGTCATATTTTGAACAATGTAAAAGTTTGTGTAATTCAAATATGAGGGGATACCAGTGCATTGATACATGGACATGGGTGAAACACCAGTTTTGGAGGAATACTTCCTGATTTTTCAGCTGAAATGATGCTGAGGTTTTATTTACCCACCATGAATATTGTAGCGGGCATATATTATTGCTCTGTCCAATTATATGTCTGTCTTTCTATACGTATGTCTGGTATAATTTTGCTTTATGGCACTGATGTTTGATGAACACGTTTATAATTGGTTTTTTTTTTTTTAAATTTTGTTTTAGATGGGTCATATATATGGAAACAGTCCAGACAAGGGCAAATACAATGGTACAGTTATGAATGGTTTCAGGTGAGTGTGATTGTTTCATTTCAGTTGTAATTAGGTCCCCACATTGAGATGCAGAAACCAAATAGTAATCACCTTTTCTTTCCATCTGTCAGTCAGTCCATATATCTATCTGTCTATCAGCCCATCAATCTGTCTATCTATCAGTCCATCTGTCCATCTGTTCACACATGTAACAAGTATATCTCTGCTCTGCAATCCTTATGTATAATTGGATTCTATTGAATTGCCTATTACAGGCCCTTGATTGCCTATCCTGATGACTTTGGTTTCCACAGCATAACTTTACTAAGCCTTGTTGGAATTCAGACAAATTTGTCATGAAGCTTTATGTTGATGAGACCTTGTTCAAATTTCAGTCCAATTGTTCCACATTATCAATTAGAAGAGTTATGGCCCCTGTTTACCCATCCATCTAACTTTGCTTTCCAAAGCATGACTTTACTAAGGAATACTGCATTTTGCCCAAAAGTTGTCATGTATCTTTATTGATGATACTTTTAATAAAGTGTATTTTCAGCATTCCACGTTATCATTTAAAATAGTTATGGCCCTTGAATGCCGATCTTCTCCAAACTTTGATTTCCAACAGAAATTCTTTTGTTTAAGGCCCTGCTAAGCAAACTGTAATGAGCTGGGCCCTCTGTGTTGCATCTATTGCTACTGGTTTTAGTTGTAATGGTAATATTTGAATCCTTTGAGCAGGAATACACATGCAGGATTTTCTTACATAATTTATGTATATGTGTTTAAATGCTTAATGAAGTACTAAAGTGCAAGCAGTGACCTTTGACTTGACCCCAAGGTCACATAGGTCTGGTTTTCAAACTCCTTTGTAAAAGTGTGGATATGTATGTGAACAGATCTGTACCATTTTCATTCAGAATCAATGAAATATTGCACAAAGTGTTTAACTGGAAACCTTCTGTCAATGCTACCATTCATGCAAAATGAGTAGGGATAAGATTTTATTTTTGATGGTCACTATGGTGATATCTTTTGAGGTCAGATGAGAACCATTTTCATTCAGAACCAGCTACATGTTGCTATAGTGTTTAGTGAAAACCTGATGTTGATAGATGTATGGCCATCTGTTTATTAACATTTTCAGGATGGCTGTCAAGGCAGCCATTTTTAAAGTTGGGTCAGCATGATTTTAATTCAGGAACAAGTGCGTATTATAAGAATAAAGTACTGTTTTTTTTCTTCTGTTTTTTCTAAATGTCAGTATGACCAACCATTCATAAGAAAAAGCTGTTAAGAGATTTGTTAAATTTTAGGAGGTCACATCAGAATCATTTTCATTTACAGTGCACTACATATAGTGAGAAGTGTTGTAGCGAAAACCCATGTCAATATGACTACCCCTTAAAGAGGAGTAGTGATAACAAGATTTTCAAGATGGCCACCATGGCCATTATTTGCACCCCTCCTCTTTTATCTGGCCAATGAACGCTTTTATATTCTAAGTACAGTATCAACTCTCATATCTTTATTCTGTTCAGTGAGCAATGTAAAACAGTTTAAACATCATATTTTGTGCTTATACTCAACTTTTGTGTCAACTGTATGATTATTTTATATTTACAATTGCATTTCAATCTACCAGATTCCCACTGATAATTCACACTTGAAGCTTGAATAAGCATGTGAAATTTCATGCATTTGTAGCCCAGTCACGAGCAAATATTACTCTGTGGAGGCTTATAAGATGATTGCTTGTAAAAAATAAACAAGATTATTTCGTATTTCAACTTGCAAAAGTAGGAAGAAAGCACTTGTACATTGAGATGTAATCTGATTTCGACAGTAACCTATTTACCAGATTACTATCTTTTGCAATAATAAAGTTGTACAAACAATTTTGCTAAGTCAAACTAGCAGTTATTCCAATGTCTTCGTAAACTTGAATTAGTATTTCTTCTGTGTTTATATTATTTGACTTAAAGGTTTAGTGAAACTGCTGTTTTAAGCGACTGTTACAAACATTCTAAATTTTGACTAAACTACACTCACTTCTACCATTTTCCCACCAATTCATCCTAGTCAGGCTGGGGAAAGAAGTAATTTCACCCCATAATTTTTGTCCAGCATGGACCCTGTTGAGTAAAAAAAGTCTTTTAGGCAAACCACATGTCACTACAACTATCTATTCAGGAGAAGTAGCTAGAACTAGATTTTCAAGATGGCTATCATAGCTGTCAAATTGTAGGTTTGATCAGTACCATTTTCATTTAGGGACAACTTGATATCATAAGAAGCCTTTTAGTGAAAACCCTATGTCTGTATCAGGGCCATCCCTAGGGGAAATGGTGCCCAGTGCGAACTTGGCATTCTGCACACACCTCACCCACACACGTAACTGCGACATCCCAACCAAAACTTTGCACCCCTATCACAGGTCTTGGTCTGTATGACCACATGCCTAGAATTTAAGATAAATTTATTTGCAGTCAGAAGTACAACTAGATTGAGAAATTGACTAGCAGTAGTCTTGTTAAATCTTCACTAATTGTTCCCACAAAATGCTAATTGGTGACAACTGGAACATTACTAGCAATTGGATAATTGAAATTATGAAAACTAGTCCAACAAGAAATTTACTAATAAGTATTATTTAATCTAAGCAGTAAATTTATTACTGTCTTTTAAAGAAGTTCAGCTTGTAACTCACACTAACGCATATTGTAAACACAAAACCAGGGTACTGAAACCTTTTCTAGAATTTTAAATTTTGGATTAAGAAACTTAACAATTACCAGTTGATCTCAGGCAGCCGAGCATCAATCCCTTCAGGGGACTCTTGGTTATTTTTCAAATTGTAATGCATTTTCTTGTAAGTTTATGAAGTACATGTGAACATCATCATTTCTTCAGATTGGTAAAAGAGCTGCTTCACATGATTGGTTAATCTCCAATCATTCAAAATCGTTTATAATTATATTGAATTCAAAACAAGTTTTTTGCTACTGCTTTAAAGAATCTCTGTGTCGTTGTTTTAACTATAGCATTGTTGCAATTAGCAGACTTCAAGAAACCCATTTGAATATGTATGGAATGGTTTTCCTATTGATATTGTCACATCTAATTTACATAGATGTTCTGTACAATAATGTGCATGAATGAATTGATATCCCCCAAAATGTAGTACACTCTACCTTTGTGTGCTTCTAAATCTCAAAGCAATAATTTGGTATAAAATGTATGTATATTTCTAATTTGTTAATATCTATAGCAAATGCATCCAGAGGAAATAATTGTAAAATTTTAAGTAAGTTTTATGTTAAGATTTGACAGATGAATTAAAGTACTGTATTTGAGAGGCATATGTTTGATAATAAGTCCACCCCCAATTTGTTAGAGACCACATTGACAGAATCTCAGCATAATGATCATTTTGTCATCAGTGTGCATGTCTGTATGCCCGTCCATACATCTGTGTGCATGTCTGTATGCCCATCCATACATCTGTGTGCATGTCTGTATGCCCATCCATACATCTGTGTGTATGTCTGTATGCCCATCCATACATCTGTGCACATGTCTGTGCCCATCCATACATCTGTGTGCATGTCTGTATGCCCATCCATTCATCAGTGTGCATGTCTATGCCTGTCCATACATCTGTGTGCATGTCAGTGTGCCCATCCATACATCTGTGTGCATGTCTGTATGCCCATCCATACATCTGTGTGCATGTCTGTATATCCATCCATACATCTGTGTGCATGTCTGTATATCCATCCATACATCTGTGTGCATGTCTATGCCCATCCATACATAAGTGTGCATGTCTGTATGCCTGTCCATACATCTGTGTGCATGTCTGTATGCCCATCCATACATCTGTGTGCATGTCTGTATATCCATCCATACATCTGTGTGCATGTCTGTATATCCATCCATACATCTGTGTGCATGTCTATGCCCATCCATACGTAAGTGTGCATGTCTATGCCTGTCCATACATCTGTGTGCATGTCTGTATGCCCAACCATACATCAGTGTGCATGTCTGTATGCCCATCCATACATCAGTGTGCATGTCTGTATGCCCGTCCATACATCTGTGTGCATGTCTGTATGCCCAACCATACATCAGTGTGCATGTCTGTATGCCCAACCATACATCAGTGTGCATGTCTGTATGCCCATCCATACATCAGTGTGCATGTCTATGCCTGTCTATACATCTGTGTGCATGTCTGTATATCCATCCATACATCTGTGTGCATGTCTATGCCCATCCATACATAAGTGTGCATGTCTATGCCTGTCCATACATCTGTGTGCATGTCTGTATGCCCATCCATACATCAGTGTACATGTCTGTATGCCCATCCATACATCAGTGTGCATGTCTGTATGCCCATCCATACATCAGTGTGCATGTCTGTATGCCCGTCCATACATCTGTGTGCATGTCTGTATGCCCGTCCATACATCTGTCCACACTCTAAATTAAGGTCAATATTGAAGTGTTTTAGATTTAGCTTAGTGTTATTTTTTTTGTTAACTTTCAAGCTAAATAAAACATGGGCTGAACCCTAAAATGGTCTCCTAAATAGTGTAGGAAATTTTACAAGGTTATTTTTATCGTGTAATAGGCCCACCCCTGCCTTTTGACAAAACTGTTAGCCTAGCCTCCTGGTTTAATCATGGAAGAAATACTTTTAGAGGTCAGAGTTTTGACATATTCAGTAGCATGTGTGATGTGTTCAGGCTGGCCAAAAGTAAGTTTGTGCCTTTTTGTGTTAGGTACATATTTGTAGACTAAAGCAGCCTCTGCCAAGTTCAGTAATGTAAAAATTAAATTTCGAAACTTCTAAAATTTTAAGGATATTCATATATACATGTTTTTCTCACAAAAGACAGAGACATTTGATACATGATTTTTTTATTTGTTTACTTTCAAGCTAAATTAAACATGGGCTGAACCCTAAAATGGTCTCCTGAAAAGTGTTGGAAATTTTATACGGATATTTTGATATTGTAATAGGCCCGCCCCCTGCCTTTTGACAAAACTGTTAGTGTGGCCTTCTAGTCTCCTGGTTTAATCATGGAAAAAATACTTTAGAAGGTCAGAGTTTTGACATATTTAGTAGCATGTGTGATGTGTTCAGTCTGCCCAAAAGTAAGTTTGTGCCTTTTTGTGTTAGGTACATGTTTGTAGACTAAAGCAGGCTCTGCCAAATTCATCCAGTATTTAAAAATTAAATTTCGAAACTTCTAAAATTTTTAGGATATTCATATATACAGGTTTTTCTCTCAAAAGACAGAGACATTTGATGGTTCATTTATTGAGGTACTTACATATGTAATTCATTAAATAAGTTGAATAACTCATATCTTTGCATTCCTTAGTGAGCAAAATATTTTAAAACAATTAAGTGAATTTCTTAATTGATCTGTAATAAGTTCAAATGTATGTTTTGTTCATGACATGACTTAATTCATGATATTTGACTTGATATTATATTCCGTGTATTTGTGTATAATATATATATATATATATATATATATATATATATATATATAATGACACAAAAATCTGTAACAGCGCAATTGCAAAACAGTTTCCCAACATTTTGAGCTACACAAGCTTTTTGTCAGGGGAAGAAACAATTTACATCCACAAAACAAACACTTAACACAAAAGCCAAGAAGAATTCTTGACTCCTAGATGTTTAAATGATGGGTAAATAAACAAAGGATAAACAATAGAAGAAAGAAAGAAGATACAATTAAAAAAAGGCTAAAATGGGTACACTACATATCTATGTTATGCTGCCACCAGCCCAACAAAGTTGTGTTAAAAGATTAAAAAAAGTGATTATCATGCGTAACACACAGAGGTCCAAAGCATTTTGACCTAATTCCAGACTTAGAACAAAGGACTGACACCTTGCGCAGTGATAAATCAATGCCATCATCAAAATGTACAAAGGAAATGATATCCCGGTAAAGTTATGCATGGATGTACTAAGGAACTATGTCAAGTGCATGGTATAGTGGGATAATGGACAAGAGTTCAAATAATAATAATAATAATAATAGTAATAAAAATTATGATAATAATAGCAATAATAATAATAATAATAAGAAGAAGAATACCAATGATACATGTATTAAAGAGTTACTGAATATTTACTTGGGTAAATATATATATATAATAGTAATAAATGGGTTAAACTATTTACGTAACATCGTATCTGGGATGGCATGTGATAAAGTTTTGTTTGTATACTTGTTACAGTAATACATATGTGAAGAAGAAAGAATAAAAGTAGGATTAATTAAATTGCTAAAATGTGCACATGTCCATGAAAAAAATGGTCTAAGGATTTATGCTCTTGTGATATCATAAGGCTCTGTGTGCATGTCTATATGCATGTCCATACATCTGTCCACACTTTAAATTAAGGTCAATATTGAAGTGTTTATCCTCTTGTGATAACATAGTGTTATGTGTAACATAGTGTCACACAGAGTAACATTTTCAATTGTTTAGCAATAACATCTTGCAAATATATTATAATTTGGATAACAGAATTGTACAGTATTTGCAAATATATTATAATTTGGATAACAGAATTGTACAGTATTTGCTCATATATAGCACATGCCTGCCTGGAAACATGATATACTCTGATCTGACCTTCTATCAAGTGCTAGCAGACTAGGGTCCACGCCACTGATACAGTTTATTATTTGTTGTGAAAAAGGCAGACCTATTATGACTTACAATCTGAGTATGTACAGTTCTAAGTCAACTCTGCATTACATATACAGTATATACACACTACTGATAGTGGTTAATATTTGGAGTGAAAAGAACAGATCCATTCTGACTTACAATCTGAATTTGTACAGTTCTGAGTCAGCTCTGCATTATATATATATACATGCAACTACATATAGGTTTTGTTCCCAGTCATTGGAAAGAATCAGTTTGATATGGTGTGAGGATATGAAGCTGCTAGACATCAATCCAAGACATATTCACATGCTTTATCAGTCATCAATCCAAGACATAATCACATGCTTTATCAGACATCAGTCCAAGACATAATCACATGGTTTATCAGAAATCAGTCCAAGACATAATTACATGCTTTATCAGACATCAGTCCAAGACATATTCACATGCTTTATCAAACATCAGTCCAAGACATAATCACATGCTTTATCAGACATCAGTCCAAGACATAATTACATGCTTTATCAGTCATCAGTCCAAGACATATTCACATGCTTTATCAAACATCAGTCCAAGACATAATCACATGCTTTATCAGACATCAGTCCAAGACATAATTACATGCTTTATCAGTCATCAGTCCAAGACATATTCACATGCTTTATCAGACATCAGTCCAAGACATAATTACATGCTTTATCAGACATCAGTCCAAGACATAATTACATGCTTTATCAGTCATCAGTCCAAGACATAATTACATGCTTTATCAGACATCAGTCCAAGACATAATTGCATGCTTTATCAGACATCAGTCCAAGACATATTCACATGCTTTATCAAACATCAGTCCAAGACATAATCACATGCTTTATCAGACATAAGTCCAAGACATAATTACATGCTTTATCAGTCATCAGTCCAAGACATATTCACATGCTTTATCAAACATCAGTCCAAGACATAATCACATGCTTTATCAGACATCAGTCCAAGACATAATTACATGCTTTATCAGTCATCAGTCCAAGACATATTCACATGCTTTATCAGACATCAGTCCAAGACATAATTACATGCTTTATCAGACATCAGTCCAAGACATATTTACATGCTTTATCAGTCATCAGTCCAAGACATAATTACATGCTTTATCAGACATCAGTCCAAGACATAATCACATGCTTTATCAGACATCAGTCCAAGACATAATTACATGCTTTATCAAACATCAGTCCAAGACATAATTATATGCTTTATCAGTCATCAGTCCAAGACATAATTCACATGCTTTATCAGTCATCAGTCCAAGACATAATCACATGCTTTATCAGACATCAGTCCAAGACATATTCACATGCTTTATCAGACATCAGTCCAAGACATAATTACATGCTTTATCAGTCATCAGTCCAAGACATATTCACATGGTTTATCAGTCATCAGTCCAAGACATAATCACATGCTTTATCAGACATTAGTCCAAGACATATTCACATGCTTTATCAGTCGTCAGTCCAAGACATAATCACATGCTTTATCAGTCATCAGTACAAGACATATTCACATGCTTTATCAGTCGTCAGTCCAAGACATAATTACATGCTTTATCAGACATCAGTCCAAGACATAATCACATGCTTTATCAGACATCAGTCCAAGACATAATTACATGCTTTATCAGTCATCAGTCCAAGACATAATTACATGCTTTATCAGACATCAGTCCAAGACATAATTACATGCTTTATCAGACATCAGTCCAAGACATAATTACATGCTTTATCAGTCATCAGTCCAAGACATAATTACATGCTTTATCAGACATCAGTCCAAGACATAATCACATGCTTTATCAGACATCAGTCCAAGACATAATTACATGCTTTATCAAACATCAGTCCAAGACATAATTATATGCTTTATCAGTCATCAGTCCAAGACATAATTCACATGCTTTATCAGTCATCAGTCCAAGACATATTCACATGCTTTATCAGACATCAGTCCAAGACATAATTACATGCTTTATCAGTCATCAGTCCAAGACATATTCACATGCTTTATCAGTCATCAGTCCAAGACATAATCACATGCTTTATCAGACATTAGTCCAAGACATATTCACATGCTTTATCAGTCGTCAGTCCAAGACATAATCACATGCTTTATCAGTCATCAGTACAAGACATATTCACATACTTTATCAGTCGTCAGTCCAAGACATAATTACATGCTTTATCAGACATCAGTCCAAGACATAATCACATGCTTTATCAGACATCAGTCCAAGACATATTCACATGCTTTATCAGTCATCAGTCCAAGACATATTCACATGCTTTATCAGTCATCAGTCCAAGACATAATCACATGCTTTATCAGACATCAGTCCAAGATATAATCACATGCTTTATCAGACATCAGCCCAAGACATAATCACATGCTTTATCAGTCATCAGTCCAAGACATAATTACATGCTTTATCAGACATCGGTCCAAGACATAATCACATGCTTTATCAGACATCAGTTGAAGACATAATTACATGCTTTATCAGACATCAGTCCAAGACATAATTACATGCTTTATCAGTCATCAGTCCAAGACATAATTACATGCTTTATCAGACATCAGTCCAAGACATATTCACATGCTTTATCAGACATCAGTCCAAGACATAATCACATGCTTTATCAGACATCAGTCCAAGACATATTCACATGCTTTATCAGTCATCAGTCCAAGACATATTCACATGCTTTATCAGTCATCAGTCCAAGACATAATCACATGCTTTATCAGACATCAGTCCAAGACATAATCACATGCTTTATCAGACATCAGCCCAAGACATAATCACATGCTTTATCAGTCATCAGTCCAAGACATAATTACATGCTTTATCAGACATCGGTCCAAGACATAATCACATGCTTTATCAGACATCAGTTGAAGACATAATTACATGCTTTATCAGACATCAGTCCAAGACATAATTACATGCTTTATCAGTCATCAGTCCAAGACATAATTACATGCTTTATCAGACATCAGTCCAAGACATATTCACATGCTTTATCAGACATAATTAAATGCTTTATCAGACATCAGTCCAAGACATAATTACATGCTTTATCAGACATCAGTCCAAGACATATTCACATGCTTTATCAGACATCAGTCCTAGACATATTCACGTGCCTTATCAGATGAGTTCTTTGCTCTAACTCAGGACATAATACAAATATGGTTATTTATTTATTTATGCTTTCTAAATAGTTTTTGCTTTTGTGTGTGTGAATGAAACTCAAAACCAATTTAGAGTTATAAAAGTTTGATTTGGTGCACCTAAGAATATGGATCTGCAGATTTCATTAAAACCACCTAAATACTTCCAATCTGGGTGTTTGATACAGAAATATTGATTGAACATATGTAACAAACACCACATAAACCATGTCAGATTAAATGGGTATGTAATAAGGGTAAATGTTGTATTGGCATTACTAGTAACTTTTGATGATGTCACATTAGTTTTACTAGTGACACCTTAGTGTATCATAAATGTTTTTTTTTTCTATCATCATAAAGTTCTTTTTTTCTATCCAGATGATCGAGTGAGATATCAACTTGAGTCATGTTGGTTTTTATCCTTGTGTTGGTTTCCATGCCAATGGTGAGGCAGTCAAATAGAATTATTCCATAATAAGTCTGAATTTGTGTGTGTTTATTATTATCTCTCTACTGGACACTCACACATTTATTTTGGAAAGTTGATGCCCCTAAGCGCTGGGGGTTTGAGAAGTTTGTATTTGTCAGATAGTCTCTCTCTACTGGTCATAGACAGGAAGAGCTTTAGGGATAGCCATTGTCCATCTGTCCATTAGAACAAGTTTGTAATTGCTGCCCATCTGAAACTACTTGGAGGATTGATGTGAAAGTTTACATATATATTCATCCCAAGGTCTAGTTGTTCTAAATGAAAATAGTGCTGCATAGACATCCAAAATGGCCATCACATCTGCCACCTCGAAAATAGTATTGCTGCTGCTCATGAATGGATCATCATATCAACATGGAGTTTTCGCTAAATAATTTAAATGTATGATGTCTAGTTGGTCTTAAATGAAAATAGTGCCAATCTGACATCCAGTATGACCGCAATGGTAGCCATTGTAAAACTGGCAAAACAAAATCATATCGCGACTCCTCCTGAACAGAAAGTCATATGGATATGGGGTTTTGAACAGAAGACTTCTTATGATGTCTAGTTGGTCCTAAATAAAATGATGCCAATCTGATCTCCAAAATGACTGCCATTGTGGTCGTCTTGAAAATCTTGTTTATGCTTCTCCTCCAAGATGGAAAGTCATAATGACATCCAGGCTTTACTAAAAGATTTATGATACCTCGAAGGTCCTAAATGACATCTAATATGGCTACCATGAAAATGATGCTGTTGTGACTTGAAAGTACTCTTATCACTACTCCTCCGAAACGGAAAGTCATTTTTTCAACAAAAGACTTCTTATGATGTCTACTTGGTCTTAATTTCAAATGATGCTTATCTGACATAAAATATGGGAAAGTCATATGAATATGGGGTTTTCACCATAAGACTTCTTATGATGTCTAGTTAGTCCTAAATGAAAATGTTGCTGATTTGAAATCCATTATGGCTACAACGGCATCCATCTTGAAAATTTTGTAATTGCTTCTCATCTTAATTGAAAGGTCATATTGATATGAAGTTTTCACCAAAAGACTTCTTATGGTGACTAGCTGGCTTTAAATGAAAATTATTATGCTTATGTGACATCCAGTATGGTCACCATTGTGGTCATCTTGAAACTCTTGTTATTGCTACTCCTCCTGAAAGAATAGTAATATTGGCATGGAGTTTTCAACAAAAGACTTCTAATGATGTCTGGTTAGTCCCAAAATGAAAATGGTGCCAATCTTAGATCCATTATGGCCATGATGACAGCCAGTTTGAAAATTTTGTTAAAGCTCAACACTCAGTATTTAGAAAGAAGAAACAGTCTTTTCTTGGATTCCTGAAAATTCTTTTTGACCAGTGATGCATCTGTGGATGGAGCAGCAGCATTGCTAAAAACTGTATGCTGTTATTGTCAGACCTTAAGAACTGTTGTTACTTTATTATACATCTGGTAACATTTATTTTGATATTTTTATATCCTGGTAGAGCAACAAATTTACTTTAAATTTTGCATTATAAAGTATATTACAAATATACGCATGTAAATGCATTAATATGTATTTTTAAAAAATGATAAAATTAAAACATTTAAAAGGTCTTGACTTTTTTGTCGTTCCAAATATTTGAATATTGGAGATGATGAGCATTGTATTAAATCATGTTCTTCCACCAGAGTTATTTGATTGCATAGATATAAGATACAACTGTATTTATTAAATCAGTAATTATTTTAAATTTTAAATAAATGTAACTTTGATGAAATACCTTATTTATTAATTGTCTCCAGGCCAGTCCCTCAAGGCTATGTTTAAGGCCCTCTCCTAATTCTTATTGATGTAAACAATCTTCCATGAAATACTGAATTGTTTGCAGATGATGCAACCTTGTGTACAATATAGCTCCCTCCCCCCTCATGAAACATATTGCATATAGCATCTTCCTTTTAATTATGACTTTTGTTGACATGCATTTGCTGAAAAAGAATTGTTCAAACTCTTGTGTTTCAATGTTGATCTATGTACGCCCAGTTGGTAAGTCAAGAACCAAATTAAAAGTAGGATCATATCCAAAAAGAAATGTCCACAGTTCACAATATGTTCCTCGTCACTTTATGCATTGGTTGTAAAGATTCAATATAGACACTGTATTCTAAAAAAACACTTGGAATTAAATAATGTGAATTTTTAAATGCTAATTATCAAGATAAAATGGTTATATATTTTCTTTTTCTTCTTACGTCAGGCTAAATGTTGAACTGTTTGATGCATCATGAGGTTTTACTGAGCTCCTGCCTGTGTGAAGGTATTGAATTGCAGTTTAGACCTAGAATTTCTATACTACATCACCACTTTACATCAAGCTTCCACTGTTTAATGCATCTTGTGATGAATAAATATAATTCATCAACACCTGGTCAATGTGACTGCCTTTCCAGGTTATTTATTACAGTTTTCTTTTTAAAGCTTGTGTCAGGTCTCTAATGCAACACCTTTTCATTCAGCTGCTGATAAACATACACTGGATTTGCTTCTTAGGATGGATGTATCATGCACTAAAACTGGATTATTGTGACCAAATTTCCATGATTTATCGAAAGAATTGTTTTTAAAATTGTGTTTGGTTTTAATTCTACTACTTTGTCACATATTGACACTGAGGTTGCATGTTGATATGAATTTGATTCAGATATCAAACCTTTCTCACAGTTATCTTGAATAACGAATTTATTGAACATTTCCTCAAAACAGTTTCCAAGTAAATTAAGTTTATACATTTTAGCAAAGTTAACAAATTAACAGCTAATTGTGGTTGCTTAGTTACAAAAGCAATATACTAAAAATGTGTTTAATTATAATTCAATAAGGACAATAAGAATTCAAGAAAAATCAAGATAAATAATTACTGCACCTGAGGAATTAATTATTCTGAGTATGATTTGACAAATATTGTTGAAATTGACACCTTGTACATTTTTTGCGTGCATGCATTAGAAACGAAAGAAAACTAAATGAGAGAGAAGGTTAGGTATTGATGAAATGCTGTACAACTTTCTCAACATGGCTTTACAACTCTAACATAGTTTTATTGTAAACTATTTAAGCAAATCATTGGGTTTGATGTTATATTTCTGTATATATTATTTATTTTTATGTCTTTCATTGTTACTTAAAAGCAAAATATCATTAAAAAAGTTTCTTTTATTATTTGTAACATGCATATGTTACAGGAATATGTACAATTATTATGATGTGAATTTATCATAAGTTTAAATACAACTTGTCATGTACATAGTGAAATGGTACTTGTAGATATTGAATGTCAACCAATACAAACTTGTTTTGAAATATTATTATTATTATTCTTATTGAAAATCACACATTGCTTTCATGCATCAGGCACAAAATGAAAAGAAAAAAGAAAAAAAAAGAGAAAAGAGAGAGAGTGAGAGAGAGATAAAGGTTAAAATGATAAGTTGTAAATGATTCTAAATAAAATTTCATTCAGAGCTTTTTTACATAATTTACATTTTCTTCTTTTACAAATGTTTGCAATCTAGAAAAGAGATTTAAGTACTGCAAAAAGTCAATATTAACAGGCTGTGTTATTATTTATGAGGATATCTATAATCTGATTGACAGAGCCTCTTCCCGCAATATAAGCTATATATTTTAACTGGCTTTGATCAAACTTTGTATGCAGGCTTTATTAAAATATCTCGGAAATTTTTGATTATGTGGAAGTCCCATGCATGCGTCAGATCGGTAGAGTTCAACCCTATTGAGACTGTATAGATTTAGAGAGTTTTATGAAGAAAAGAAATGACCAAGCTATTTTAAATAAATCATCACATGACTGTTATACTGAGTGCATATTTTAGCTATATATTATATTTTGGGTAATATTTTGTCTTATACAGACTGATATAATTAACATTCTTATTTCTCTATCCATCAATAGGATTGTTACATCAGACTTAGAAGAAAAGCTATTCTGACACGAGTTTAAATTTAAAATATATATTTACTGAGGAATAAACTTACATATATGTTTCTCTCTAACCATACATATATAAATATAGTGTGTGTGTGTGTGGAGTATGTCTGTGGATATATACCTTCACAATTCTAGATAAGTCTGCTTATGTCAGTGGTTAATTGAATACTTATATGAAATAAAATATGCCATGTGAGGTATGACCGACTCACTGGGTTTCTTCTTTTATGTCACTTTATTCCTGAGGAAGGTTTTTGAGACATTTTAGCTGCACGCTTGCTTTTCTTTTTCAGTGTGCTGAATGTGGGCAGCCATCAGGATTCTTTAGAAGCTGCCATTGTGACAGAAAACGAAAGTATGCAGTTATTGTAGCCGTAAAGATAGTTGAATGATAAAAAAACAAAATCTTCATTAATGGGCCGATTGTACAAACATAAGGATATAACATCATATTTGTAGATGCAGTAATTATTTTTATGATAAAACAGATTATTTTATCTATTTGGCAGTAGATTGATTTATGATTTCTGAATGATATTTAGATAGGTGTCTTGTAAATATCTGAAAGAAAACTAGAATGCCTCCTACTTTAATTTTTAATATCACCAAAAATTGTATTTTTGTTTTTCAAATGGAGACTAAACTTAATAGGCTTTTAAATACTTGGTAGACATAACCTATGGTCACTTAATTGAAATCATACACAGATGAGTTTAATCTGCATTCTCTAGCAAAATATGGTATTTGCAGATAACGACTTGTCATGGTTTTCAGGCTATCCTTATGAAAAATAATGAAAAATATTTGCAAAAATGTTCACTTAAAAAGTCAAGAAACAATGGGGGTCTGGTGGATGGAATATGCATGACCTGTACCATCGGACAGATGGGTTAGCATGTATATAAGCTCAGTTGATTTCCAAAGTGCTGTTACTCGTGCGCCCTTATCACAGTGCTAGAAACTGATGCTGTCAGCCTTGCATATGTGACTTTAAAAGACCACTAATAAATAACCACAAAGCTAATAAGGTTTAATGTAAAGCTCAGTCTCACATGATATACATGATTATTGTGCCAGACCATAACCTGTTCTACTTATGCAGGAAAGTGAAAATTTCTTATCAAAACTACTGTGACACTGAGTGTAATTATTACTATTGTAATGTGCACACAGAAAAAAAAAACAATACATTGGCCAAACTGTGCAGTCGCCATGGTTTTCAGTAGTGAGACTATCATTTGAAACAATTATGAACTACAAAGAACATGTTTGTTATATAACTTTAACATTGTTGGTGTTTTAGCTCATAGACAAGAAACGCTTTTGGGATGGTCTGTTGTCCATTTTCAGTTTGTCGTCCCTACATCTGTTAGCACAAGTTTGTTATTGCTACTCCTCCTGAACTAATTCGAGGATTGCATTGAAACTTGACACACACATTGACCTCATGGTCTAGTTGGACCTAAATGAGAATGGTGCTGATCTGATGGCCAATATGGCCACCCTAGCAGCCATCTTGAAGATCTTGTTATCACTACTCCTCCTGAATGGATGGTCATATCAACATGGGGTTTTCACTGAAAGACTTCTTATGATGTCTGGTTGGTTCTAAAAAAAAAATGGTCCAATTTGACATCCAATATGGCCACCATGGCAACCATCTTGAAAATCATGTTATCGCTACTCCTGCTACTACTCCTGAATGGATGGTCATATCAACATGGGATTTTCACTAAAAGACTTCTTATGATGTCTTGTTGATGCTAAATAAAACTGGTGCTGATCTGATGTCCAGTATGGTTGCCACTGCAGCCATCTTGAAAATCTTGTTATTGCTACTTCTCCTGAATGGATGGTCATATCAACATGGGGTTTTCACTAAAAGGCTTCTTTTGATGTCTAGCTGGTCCTAATTAAAAATGGGGCTGATTTGACATCCAATATGGCCACCATTTTTAAGATCTTTTTATCACAACTCTACTTGAACAAAAAGTCATATTGATATGGGATTTTCACCAAAAGACTTCTTATGATGTTCATTTGGTCTTAAAATGAAAATGGTGCCGATCTCATGTCCAATATGGTCACCACAGCAGCCATCTTGAAAATCTTGTTATTGGTACTTCTCCTGAATTGAAAATCATATCTTTGAAATATTGTTACTTCTACTTCTTTCCAAATGGATGGCTATATCAACATAGGGTTTTCACTAATAGACTTTTTATAATGCTTAGTTGGTCCTAAATGAAAATGGTGCCAGTCATACATCCAATATGGCTGCCTTGACAACTGTCTTAAAAATCTTGTTGTCACTACTCCCCCTGAAAGAATGAACATTATGGCAGGGGGTTTTCACCAAATCCTAGAATGAAAATGGTGCCAGTCATACATCGAATATAGCTGCCATGATGACTGTGTTCAAAATCTTGTCACTAATCCCCTGAATGGATGATCATTATGAGATGGGATTTTCACCAAAAGACCGCTAATTATGTCTACTTTGTCCTAAATGACAATGGTGTCAAACTGACATCCAATATGTGTACCACAGTAGCTAATTTAAAAATCTTGTTATCGCTGAATAATATCAGAGATGGTTTCAACACTCAACAATTAAAAGGAAGAAATGGTCTTATCATGAATTCCTGGAAATTCTTTTCACCTTATAGAATGTCGGGCCCTTCAAGGGACTCCTGTTTCTTGTTTTTGGGGTCGAGGTAGTGTGGGGGCAATGCAGCTTAAAGGTTGAGCCAAACATGTAAAAAAGGATGAATGTCCTGAAAATAGGTTGACAGAAGAAAGAAACAAAATGGTACATACAAAACCAAGAAGGATAACTTAACTTCTTGTATAAAGTTATATGTTTAAAGTGCTACTTTATCATAACAGTAACTATGACAACATGAATATGGTCTCTTTCGGACATTTTCCTGAAGAGAAATCAGTTGATATATATATATTGTTACCAGAAAAGCTCATGATTGTAGGTTTTTTTAATTTTTTTTTATTTTATCAATTATTACAATTAAGCAGACAGAAAGGAAAATAATTTGAAGGTAGAAGATTTTTTAAAATTTCTCCAAAGGCTTAACCAGAGAAGAGACAAATATCTCATAACCCATAGTATTGATTATGAGGCATCTTGTCCCTGGCCTATATAAGTATATATTTTTAACACACACAAAATAAAGCTATATAACTATATATTTTTATACACATAAAATAAAACTATATAACTATATATTTTTATACACATAAAATAAAACTACATAAATATATATTTTTAACACACACAAAATAAAACTATATAACTATATATTTTTAACACACACAAAATAAAACTATATAACTATATATTTTTAACACACACAAAATAAAACTATATAACCATATATTTTTATACACACAAAAATAAAACTATATAACCATATATTTTTATACACACAAAAATAAAACTATATAACCATATATTTTTATACACACAAAAATAAAACTATATAACTATATATTTTTAACACACACAAAATAAAACTATATAACCATTTACTTTTATACACACAAAAATAAAACTATATAACCATATATTTTTAACACAAAATAAAACTATATATTTTTAACACACACAAAAATAAAACTATATATTGGCCATATATAATTATACATTTTTATACACACAAAAATGAAACTATATATTGGCCATATATAATTATATATTTTTTATACACATAAAATAAACTATAAATTGGTTATAAAAGCCAAGATAATAGCTTTTCCGAAACGGCTCACATGTCCTAATGCAATTAAAACTTTATTTACAAATCTAAGAAATAACCTAGTTGCTGCTTTTCATAATCTAGAATATATACATTCTATTTTTTCAAATTATGTGGATGTTTCTGTTTTGATTTAATTAATCAGATGATGTTAATTACTTTAATCTGGAATAGATGTTTTCATTCTCATTGTCTCAATTTCTTGACAACTTTGTCAGTTATATGTCTTTGATTTTGTATAAGCTTGATTTGAAAGACTGTTTCCTAGATTTGATTTAATTAGAAAAAGGTATGTATTTACAATTAATTAAGATGTGATTGTATAGTCCATCAAACAAAGTAAATAGATATTAGTGTTAGGAAATTAACACAATTACATCAACTTCATGATCAGGATGTTAAGATATTAAATTCTAAGATCCCTTTATTAAATTTAAAGATAGAATATATATATATATATATATATATATATATATATATATATATATATATATATATATATATATATATATATATATTATCCACAGTTGATTCAAGTGAATTTATTATATGTTTGCAAACCACATTAATGTTATTCCTGTAATCTAGAATGCATTAAGTGCATGTTCTTCTGTGATGCGAGACTACCTATTTATATTGCATCTTCAGGAAAGAAGAATTATTGTCAACTCTTTTATGAAAGTGAATTTGTAAAATTTGTTATTTATCAATATGTTCAAGTGAATTTATTATATGTTTGCAAACCACATTAATGTTATTCCTGTAATCTAGAATGCATTAAGTGCATGTTCTTCTGTGATGCGAGACTACCTATTTATATTGCATCTTCAGGAAAGAAGAATTATTGTCAACTCTTTTATGAAAGTGAATTTGTAAAATTTGTTATTTATCAATATGTTAAAACTACAGATGTAATGCATTTCAGGTGTGTTTATATTTTCCTGTTGTGACTTGGCAGTACAACATTTAATAAATAGCTACACAATATTTTGAGTCTCTAGCTCTTACTAAGGGAATAAAGGAAATGAGAAAATATTTTTTTATTGTTATAATGATGTTTGTTGCATTATCTTTCATCCGTAATGGGGACAGAGAGAATTTTGGTCACTTTTAGTGAGTTGTGCAACAAGCCTAGCAGTCAGTCATATCCTTGTTATACTCAGTGATATGTCTTCTCATGATATTTAAAAAAAAGGCAAATTTTATAAAGGTTTATGTACAAGGAATGAATGCAATAAAAATATTATATGCTTTAAAAACTCTCTTATTTGTTTACAACCTTGCCTTAGACTGATCTTTGTTTTAGAGTTGATGCAACATAGTTTATATGACGTGTTATAAACTATGTTTACAAATTAGACCGTTTTATTTCTGAATCCATACACAGTCCTTCATCAAGTGACATGGCAGTACATTCAGTACATTATGAAGGACTATTCGAATCCTTACACAGTCCTTCATCGAGTGACATGGCAGTACATTCAATACATTGTGACGGGCTATTCGAATCCTTACCCAGTCCTTCATCAAGTGACATGGCAGTACATTCAGTACATTATGAAGGACTATTCAAGTCCTAACACAGTACTTCATCAAGTGACATGGCATTACACTCAGTACAATATGAAGGGCTATTCGAATCCTTACACAGTACTTCACAGAGTGACATGGCATTACATTCAGTACATTTTGAAGGGCTATTCGAAAATATTTAGAGCAGTCTATCTCTGTTTTGCACCTTATATTTTATCATTACCATTTTAGCTAAGATTCTTCAGACATAGTAATAGCCATAAAAACTGTCTTTCTCCACTTTTTCCATGTCTGTATCATTCTTTTGAGTCATGGTTGTCTTTGGATAGCAAATATGCAGCCTAGAACATTAGTTGGTACTCGAGACAATATCATATTTTCAGTTCTTTCATTGTCTGGGTCAAAACATTAATATGTTATGAGGTACAACATTCATTGTCTGGGTCAAAACAGTAATATGTTATGAGGTACAACATTCATTGTCTGGGTCAAAACATGAATATGTTATGAGGTACAACATTCATTGTCTGGGTCAAAACATTAATATGTTATGAGATACAACATTTATATAGCTGACTATATAGCTAAGTAATTGCTAAATATCTAAGATTGCTGATCCAATTTAGTACAGGCTTATTAATAGCTTACATGGCTTCATAGAAATTAGAGAATTAGTAATTTCCCTGTTACAGAGTGATAAGACTTGCTAAATATCTAAGATTGTTGATCCAATTTAGTACAGGCTTATTAATAGCTTACATGGCTTCATAGAAATTAGAGAATTAGTAATTTCCCTGTTACAAAGTGATAAGACTTGCAAAATTTCTCTAAACTATGTTTCATTTATTAGTTATAGAAAAGAGTTAATGTTGTTCCGAACAGAATGGCATCATAGAAATTAGAGAATTAGTAATTTCCCTGTTACAAAGTGATAAGACTTGCAAAATTTCTATAAACTATGTTTCATATATTAGTTATAGAAAAGAGTTAATGTTGTTCCAAACAGAATGGCATCATAGAAATTAGAGAATTAGTAATTTCCCTCTTACAAAGTGATAAGACTTGCAAAATTTATATAAACTATGTTTTGTATATTAGTTATAGAAAAGAGTTAATGTTGTTCCAAACAGAATGGCATCATAGAAATTAGAGAATTAGTAATTTCCCTGTTACAAAGTGATAAGACTTGCAAAATTTCTATAAACTATGTTTCATATATTAGTTATAGAAAAGAATTATTGTTGTTCCAAACAGAATGGCATCATAGAAATTAGAGAATTAGTAATTTCCCTGTTACAAAGTGATAAGACTTGCAAAATTTCTCTAAACTATGTTTCATTTATTAGTTATAGAAAAGAGTTAATGTTGTTCCAAACAGAATGGCATCATAGAAATTAGAGAATTAGTAATTTCCCTCTTACAAAGTGATAAGACTTGCAAAATTTCGATAAACTATGTTTCATATATTAGTTATAGAAAAGAGTTAATGTTGTTCCAAACAGATTGAGAATGACAGCAGTCAATATGAGGATGATATCCCAGTAAAAAGCAGAAAGGATACTACACGTCTGTACTACATATACTTCTTGCAGGTATGGTCTCACCTACTAACCATACTTGATCTTATTTGCACATGATGCCAGAGGTATTTTAATCTCATATGGCATTTTAACTATAAAAAGCAAGGAACTGTATTGGATCTTATTTGTACATGATCCCAGAGGTATTTTAATCTCATATGACATTTCAACTATAAAAAGCAAGGAACTGTACTGGAACTTATTTGTACATGATGTGAGAGGTATTTTAATCTCATATGGCATTTCAACTATAAAAAGCAAGGAACTATATTGGATCTTATTTGTACATGATGTGAGAGGTATTTTAATCTTGCATGGCATTTTAACTATAAAAAGGTAAGCCATGTCTATTATAAACATTTCATCACATCCTTGGGCCAGCTATCTGAAATAAGTGTATGGTACCATCAGAGTCTCCAGCAGCCATATTCAATGTCAACGCTATAGATAATTCATAGAATGTTGCATCATTGTTATGATAATATGCTCATTAAACAATGCCGCATACTCCATGAAACTGGAAGCACCTCTTCTACAGACCTGGAGGTGCATGAAGATGGTATAGACAAGGAGGTATGGAATGTTAATGTTGGTTAATTATGCACCTCTTCTATAGACCTGGAGGTGCATGAAGATGGTATAGACAAGGAGGTATGGAATGTTAATGTTGGTTAATTATGCACCTCTTCTATAGACCTGGAGGTGCATGAAGATGGTATAGACAAGGAGGTATGGAATGTTAATGTTGGTTAATTATGCACCTCTTCTACAGACCTGGAGGTGCATGAAGATGGTATAGACAAGGAGGTACGGAATGTTAATGTTGGTTAATTATGCACCACTTCTACAGACCTGGAGGTACATGAAGATGGTATAGACAAGGAGGTATGGAATGTTAATGTTGGTTAATTATGCACCTCTTCTATAGACCTGGAGGTGCATGAAGATGGTATAGACAAGGAGGTACGGAATGTTAATGTTGGTTAATTATGCACCTCTTCTACAGACCTGGAGGTGCATGAAGATGGTATAGACAAGGAGGTATGGAATGTTAATGTTGGTTAATTAAGCACCTTTTCTATAGACCTGGAGGTGCATGAAGATGGTATAGACAAGGAGGTATGGAATGTTAATGTTGGTTAATTATGCACCTCTTCTATAGACCTGGAGGTGCATGAAGATGGTATAGACAAGGAGGTACGGAATGTTAATGTTGGTTAATTATGCACCTCTTCTACAGACCTGGAGGTACATGAAGATGGTATAGACAAGGAGGTATGGAATGTTAATGTTGGTTAATTATGCACCTCTTCTATAGACCTGGAGGTGCATGAAGATGGTATAGACAAGGAGGTATGGAATGTTAATGTTGGTTAATTATGCACCTCTTCTCTAGACCCTGGAGTGTGCATGAAGATTGGTATAGACAAGGAGGTACGGAATGTTAATGTTGGTTAATTATGCACCTCTTCTACAGACCTGGAGGTGCATGAAGATGGTATAGACAAGGAGGTATGGAATGTTAATGTTGGTTAATTATCACTCCATGCTGCACCTCTACGGAAGCAATGAAATTACATCATACAGCATACAGGTGATTGGGCAGGTGGTAATTTGATGGAACATTCGAAGGGTAAGGTTCTAGTAGATTTGATAATAAACAAATTATACACATTTCAATTTTTTAATGAGGCTTGAGTTCTGCAAAATTATATAAGGGAATTAAAAGTTTAAAAAGTACAAGCATTAGTACTAGTATTTAAGATCATTTGCATGTTGCAGTTGTCATTATTATGATAGTAGTACTAGCATCAACAGAAGTACTTGTTTTATTATTATTATTATTATTATTATTATTACTGAGGTCCAGAAGTAAATATAAAATGAGACCAGAGCCTTTGAATAAGTTGGAGTATTTGTAGATTGCAGACATTCCCACCAAGTTTCAAAATAGAGAAATTGCCTACTTGTGTATTTTGGAAGTCCTCTAACTATTTTTGCTGCTTCAAGCTGAAGTTTTTTAAGTCTTATTTAAAAACTTTTCAACAAACATCCATCCCAGACACATACACAAACACACACACACACTAAAAAAATAAAATGGCCTTTAAAGTGTTTGTATAAAGCAATTTTATATACCATTACTGTTGGTATATCAAATTAAGATCATGGTGTATGAATATGCATATAAATATAGTTTCAACTGTATGCTATTGCTTCTGTAATCTCTAGATCAGTGATGAATTTCCACTTATTAATCATTACTGACATAAGAAAATAACGAGAAAAAATATGAATAATCCCCGTCTTCTTAATGAATTAAAGATGGTACACAATTTCATCGAAACCCCTCTACTTTCTATGCTTTCTCTCTCTCTCTCTCTCTCTCTCTCTCTCTCTCTCTCTCTCTCTCTCTCTCTCTCTCATGCGCAAGGGACAAATATACGTGGAAATCTGTGGACTGAGACTAAATTAATGAAAGATGGTACACAATTTCATCGAAATCCCCTCTGCTTTCCCTCCTCTCTCTCTCTCTCTCTCTCTCTCTCTCTCTCTCTCTCTCTCTCTCATGCACAAGGGACAAATATACGTGGAAATCTGTGGACTGAGAGAGAAAAAGAATATGGGCTGGTTGAAACCATTGAACTTGAACTTACACCAAGTAGCCTACAAGAACGTGGGTCGTCGTAATGGTATGTGTACACTTTCCATGGGATTTATCTACAGTTTTCACAATACCAATAATATTAAGTTGCAATAGCCTGTCGAGAAAACTGTACGGTACATTTATTGATTAAGAGGCACACACATAACAGACATATTGTAATCTATTTAATGCTTTGTTCTGTTTATTTGTTTATATTTAAAACCTATAATAAGATTCTGATAACAGATGATTTTTAAATATTAAAATGTCCGAAGGCCTCTCTCAGTCTCTCTAACTGTTTTGGTTGGTCAGGCAGTAGACTAATCGACCAACAGAGAAACATAGGGATGGACGATAAACAAATAATCGTCTGGTAAGTCTCCCCAAACTCCAACCCACACCCACCCCACCACCTCTTTTTCTCTATCTCTCTCTCTCTCACTCTCTGGACCATCGTTGCAAGCTACGGGCGAAAATCCGTGATAATACGAGTGTATCTGATTTTCGCCTGTGGCATGCTATGTGTCTGGACCAATGAATGATGGTACAATTTACTAACAAACCGACCAACGGAAAGGGGAAGAGAGAGATGGCGCAAATGAATTTAAATGTTTGAATTACCTCTTGTTGGTTCGTAATTTGGCTTAGTCTATATTTCTCACTCGTTTCAATTTACTCTCCAGTGACTGAATTGATGTGTGGTCGGAGTTCAAGAAGCTAACCATGCAGTGTTTGTAGTGCTCTACTTTCTTCATTTGAACCAACTTTCATGTTTAAATCATGGTTTTTTGGGTTTTTTTTTTTTTTTTAGCTTTTTGTTTTTTTTTAAAATCTATTTAATCAATATGAATGAAAAAAAAGCTATATATATATATATATATATATATATATATATATATATATATATATATATATATATATATATATATATATAAAGCAAATGATAAATTTTCAAAGAGGATTGCAAATTGCTCAGTAAGTGGCAGGACTACATTTTGTAGCGGACACGCTGGGCAGGGATGTAGCGAGTTCACTTCCTCCGTCAATACAGTTTGCTATAGTCAATCTTAACTACGTTGGAAATGAAAGTACGTGCATTTGTATGTGATATAAATAAAATATATGTATAGTATGTACGCTGTATCTTTGACATACCACCCACCGTAAAATTTTTGTTTAAAAAGGAACTCGGCAAGCCTGGTTTTCTTTTAATGAAAAATGTATACATTTCGTGGTATATCAATGATACAGCGTGCATATCACACACTGTATATACGTATCTCTGCAATCGGGCAGGGCTGAGCACATCCCATAGCCCGATGTCCCGGACTATTCATTTTCGAAGTCGGGCAAGTACAATTTTCCAAGTCGCTAGTCCAGGACAAGTGCTTTTTTCCTATTTTAAAAAAGTCGGGCAAGTCCTTATTTTCATGCTTTAATCACTATATCTACCTTTATTTGGCCATTCATGCCCTCCGGGCATACTGAATACTTGATTCTACCCCTCCCCATGTATACATTTACATCCCGTATAACACCCAACGGGTAAAAAAAACTTCCTCAAAAGATGTGCGGGGGAGTCTAAGATTTGCAGTGGTAACCTGGTCCTCCCTCCCTTTGAATGATTTAGTGTACCAGGGGAGGTTTTACTGTTACTTATGTAATTTGTGCTCAAATTATAATAATAATAATTATAATAATAATAATAATAATAAGAAGAAGAAGAAGAAGAAGAAACAGATAAAGTAGCATCCGGCATGACATTTATGAAAAGAGTTGCCGAATTCCTCTTTACCTTCTTTTTCTTCGTCGCAGAATATTTGTGTTTTGCGAGCAATGGTGGCTACTAATGGTACTACTACTAATCACTCACTATCTGCTATCTATTATCGATTTTAATACATTTATTGTACAAGCTTTCGTCAGATGGACTAGCTCGTCGACACCTACTCCATACATATATCACATATATAGCCATTACAGCTGAAGATATTGCACATATACAAGTACGTCCTTCATTACATTAACAAGTATATATATATATATATATATATATATATATATATATATATATATATATATATATATATATATATATATATATAAAGACGAATGAATCGATCAGCGACCAACCTACAACGGTGATTTCCCTTGCAAATCTTTTTTTATTGCACATTCTAGGTCAGTGTGTTGAACTGTAACATTCAAGGTCATCAGTCCTAAGCTTGTTATATGATAAGATGATAACTGTGGTGCCGAAAACACAAGGAAGGAGTCTAATGGAAATTCTTTTCTAAGGTATATGTTTGCATTATGTTAAATTATAATGTATTAAAGACTAATATAAAACTTCAGTGAGATTGATTATACAATTGGCTAATACCTGTGTAGCCATATTTCTATTGGTTGAACAAAACGAAAGTACCCTACAAAAATGGCGGCAAGACGACAAGAGTGCAGTATTTGTATGGATAGTTTTAAGAATCCTAAGCTAATATCCTGTCACCATAGTTTCTGTTGCAAGTGTCTGGAGGATTATGTACGGGTTAACCTTCGTAACGGTCGATTTGATTGCCCCATGTGCAGGAAAAGTGTAGAATTACCTGACGGAGGCGTGGAAGCTTTTCAAGCCAATTTTTACATGGATAGTGACTCAGGTGAGAAATTTATCTGTGATACTTGTGGTCCGAAAAGTGTGGCATGCAGTAGATGTTTGGATTGTGAGGAGAATTTGTGTCAGACGTGCTCTTATGTCCACGAAAAATCGAAATTGAGCAGGAATCACAAAATAAGTGACTTGGGAACTCTGGAGCCTGAAATGAAAGGCAGAATTCGGCAACGAATATTTTGTGACCAACACCCAGAAGAGGAAATCAAGCTTGTTTGCAAAGACTGTAAAATACTTATTTGTGTTCTGTGCAAAGCAGTTAAGCACGAAAATCATGCTACAGAAACCGTAGCTGATGCTGCAGCTGAAGTGAAAAAGACCGTTCAGACCAAGATGAATAAGTGTTCGGACAAGGTGAGACGTATAACTGTTTCTGAACAAGAGGGAGAAGCTCTTGATAGGAGGATAAATGACGCGGAGAGGAAAGAAATAAAAGCTCTTGATGACCAGCGTTCACAGTTGATTAAAGTGATTGATCAAGAAGTAGCGAAAATGAAAGACAAAATACAAAAGTTTTATAAAGACCTGAGACAACAAAATACAGCTTTCAAAAGAGATTTGAAGGATGAATTAAAAACGTGTTCTACCGCAAATGACAGTGCCAGAAAGATAATTGATGAAGGGACAGACATAGATATAATAAAGAAAGGCCCAGATCTTGAACAATTACTTTCTACAGCAATGTCAGAAACTGTTCAAAAACCCATGACACGTATGGAGAAAGACTTGTTTTTGCCAGTTAAAATCAAGCTTAGTGAACTGATTCCCTTGATTGGAATGGTGCGAGATTCGACCGAAATGAGCCCAGTAAGTATCAGTTCTTGGAAATTGAAGCCGCTGTATTTTGTATAATTCTTAGTCTTTTGTTCCTACCTTTTATTAAATAATTAGTTTTTGTAGTTCGAACGGCAAGGCTTGCCGCCTTTAATCATATTTAAAGTTACTGCACACAGAACTGTCTATAAGTGCTTCCTGTACGTCCTGGACCTTTAAATGCTAGCCTTGGACCCTCAAAGTTCCAAGAGGGTGCATCATGCGGACCCTTAACAATTGACCATGACCCTCCATTTTCTCAAACATTAAATCATATAGCTGTACATTTCCAATAGATCATGAAAATAAGACCCTTGTTGGCAAGAAAGATAATCAAAGGAAGAGTGTACAACAACATATCCAAACACTGCTGGATCATAAAAGTAAAACTTGTTATGAAACCAGCTGAGAATAATAATTAAAATCGATAAAATTTATTATAATATAGATTTGATGATTATACTTGAATGTAATGATTTTCCACCCGCTGATGAACTATGGACTTCCATTGAAAACTGAGGGTACAGGACTCCGGTTGTCACAGGGCTACATAGAGTTCTGCGAGATAATTCTTGAAATTCACTGATGAGATCTTAACTTAGCCACATGTATATCGTGTCGATTATTGCCCATTAGTATTGTCCGAGGCTCCCCGAAAATATCCGTTGAAACTTTCCATGGCAAAGAAAGAAGAGACGTAAATATACAGGACACATTTGTAATGAAACATATTGTATCATATATTTGCTACTTATATGCGCCAGTTACGAAAACAAATTTGATTTTCATTTTAAATCGGAAGTATTTTTGAGGTGACTTTATCTGTATAGTTGCACCTACATTAAACAAAATATAGTTTTTGTACAACCTGGAAGCGTGAATTAACTCCGATTTGTATACAAGAATATAGCATAGAATCAACGTCCTATGGTTACCTTATTAATTTTACTTAGCGTGTACACACACAATCACATCTATCTATCTATCTATCTATCTGGCATGACGCATTAATGCAATCCGATTTCCTGAACCCCTAAATGCAGGGATGACAGAAAAAAAAGACCCAATGTTTTTACTTTTCCTTCTTTTTTAGTGTGCCGCAAAGTTTTGTACGATGCTAAGTGCGCGCAGAATATTTCGTGCATTTATTTCATTAGCACATATTTCTACTACTTTACTGAGACACTAACACCTCACAGGTTTTTTAAATAATGAATGTAGATTTGTGGTCAAAGTGCGATGTAAAATGGCACTTTTAGTCCCATACTTACATATAGGCTGCACGGACCATGTAATGGAATAGCATTTGCCTATCGCTCATTCTCGAAAACCGTGCACATTTTATTTTGTCTTTTGCGGATAGGGCCCTAATAGGGAGAGAAGAATCAGTACTCAGATCATAAATCATGCAATAACAAAAGGATCACGAAATCATAAAGAGCACGCTTTATTTATACACCACTGAGGCCAGTCCTAGACGTACTGTTGACATTTACACACTGTACCTTGATATCGTGAAAGCACTTTACCAGAAAGAGTCTACCTGACAGAAATGGGAGTGTTCAATTATTCAACACCAATTTAGCCTATCAACTGTGCTCCGCCCACTCGTAACAGTGAGTATAACCGTGACTAGTCTAAATAAACCTGCGAAGAGCGAACAAAGGACGTATGGGGAATTTGAGCAATTTACGGCCGAATTTTGCCAGTATAAAAGCTGATAATATATTGATTCATATCCATATTGATCGTTTCTACAATCAACAGTTGTAAAGTGATTTAGAAAGCATCAAAATTGACACTGTTTCACTCGTAACCAAGCACATATACGCATAGTCACAAGGCACATACATACAATGGCTAAAATAACCAAAACATAGCACTATGTACAAAACCAGTCTTCAAGTTGTCACCTGTCGGTAGATTACATTGTGTATCTAGCATGTTAGGTCAGGCATAGCCGTATGTACATATATATATATATATATATATATATATATATATATATATATATATATATATATATGTGTGTGTGTGTGTGTGTGTGCGTGTGTGTGTGTGTGTGTGTACATTCCTTTAAGGTATATAATTAATATATAGATCACATATTTATCATTCTGTTTTGTAAACTTCATTCCATGACCACATATCAGGCACAAACAAGTGTCTGGTTTCCATAATTTCACATTAAGATTTCATGAAAATGCACATATTTCACTGTACTAAATTCTAGCAGTTGTCCGATAATGCACATATTTCATGTACTAAAGGCTAGCAGTTGTCAGATAATGCACATATTTCACTGTACTAAATGCTAGCAGTTATTCGATAATGCACATATTTCACTGTACTAAAGGTTAGCAGTTGTCCGATAATGCACACATTTCACTGTACTGAAGGCTAGCAGTTATCCGATAATGGACATATTTCACTGTACTAAAGGATATCAGTTGTCAGATAATGCACATATTTCTCTGTACTAAAGGCTAGCAGTTATCCGATAGTGCACATATTTCACTGTACTAAAGGATATCATTTGTCAGATAATGCACATATTTCACTGTACTAAAGGCTAGCAGTTGTCAGATAATGCACTAATGCACATATTTCACTGTACTAAAGGCTAGCAGTTGTCAGATAATGCACATATTTCACTGTACTAAATGATAGCAGTTGTCATATAATGCACATATTTCACTGTACTAAAGGTTAGCAGTTGTCAGATAATGGACATAGTTCACTGTACTAAAGGATACCAGTTGTCAGATAATGCACATATTGAAAAAGAGTTGCCAGATAATGCACATTTTGAAAAAAGAGTTGTCAGATAATGCACACATTGAAAAAAGATGGTACTGATAATTTACTAAACTTCATATCTTTTTTGGGTCAAAGGAGGACATGTGAAACTATTCCCCAACCTGAAAAATAATACAAAATAAAAACGCCATCTTGTACTATGTGAACATATCGATTGTCAGTGGCATATATACCATGGCAACAATTGTTTTGCATGATAAGTCGTGCTAACAAATGATCAGCAGAGTTTTCCTTTGATAACTCGTTTTATTATATTGTATTCAAATATGAATGGGGGCCCCGGGTGGCCGAGTGGTCTAAGGCGCTCGCCTTTACTGCCATCTCACCTCTGTCCAGGTGGGTTCGAGTCTGTGGGTATATGCAGGTAATGGCGTTAAACTAACAACAACAAATGAAATAAATCATATGTGCTTTATCATTAGCGACCAGCCTGTTGTAGCATGCAAACCATAACGTCAGATCGTTACCTTGTTAATAAAGTGTGCCTTTTTGCGATTGATCATTTTTGAATATGAACTAATGGCTTCAATCATATTTGTTGTGGTGGTGGTGGTGGAGGGTTTAACGCCATTATTCAGCACATGATAGGCTATACATGGCGGCCAGTTTTATCTGTTGGATGAAGAACCCGGGCAAACCCCGGTAAGAAACAGCGACCCACGGGAAGCTACTGGCAAGCTTTCTTACATACCCACGTTGGCCGAAACCGAGACTCGAACCCACGCGGACAGAGGTGAGATGCGAGTGATATGTAAAGGCGTGCCAAATATATAAGAAATGATGAACAGGAACATGAAGATGATATTTGCGTCCTTCTTATTACCATCATTTTGTATTTGACCCTATTTACATAAAGGCGGACAACACGAAGTGAAAAGTCAGCAAGAATAACCTCTTTCACCTTCCAGTGGAATATTTGTAAGGAGCTTTGTCCAATCGAGAAATCGTTATGCGCTGTCAGAATTATCTCGCGCACATAAACAACGCACATTACATGCATAACAATAGAAGTACGTATCAATTAGATTAGAAGGTAATAACTTTAACAAATGGTCAAAACTGTCATGTCAAATGTGCATTTCGATCGAAATAATAATTGACTTTTTATCATTGTTTTAATCTTCATGGTAATGACATTATTGTCTTTCACGGTCCACCAGGCTGACATCGCAACCATTACTGAACGGAAAGTAAAATATAAAGAACACGTGAAGGGCAGTGGGAAAAATAAAAATAATTTTGAAATGCTGCGTACACTTTCGTATAATTATTAGCATAAAAGAAAGTTTTGGTATCACTTGAATCCCAGAGTGGATGGGCCGATGTATTTCGTTCAATAAAATAAATCAAAATTCTCCGTGTTCAACACTAAGTCCATGCTAATCTTACAATCCAGGTAATGATCCACATGACCTGTCACGTGATTATATAGTTAAGTGCATACAGAGGTAATTCAATCTAAGTTGAGCAAGTTCGCGGCATTTTACTGTTACGTTTGACCCAAAAATTCTTCTAGTTTAGAGCCTTCCAGTTAGCCAGCTGCTCGCTCATATGTATTTACTGAGCTTTTGTCTTGCTGTTGCTTCACTCACATTGATCTCTTACGGTGCATATAATAATTTATCACACGAATATGTGTGTTATTTAAATGAATATGCCCATCTCAAAAATGTGCATATACATACGTCTCATAAGACCTGCACAGATTTGATTGGCTAGCTGTGTTGCACTAACGTATTGTTCATGTGCAGGTCAACTTAACTACCTTAAATTACTATAAAGATGCGAAATGTTAACATTGATGGAAAATATAAAACAAGAATAGTGAAAAATAAGAAATCAGTGAATGGTAACATCCATAGTATTTAGACTGATGGCATTGAATTCAAGCTGCTATTCCTGGTTATCGTTAGTTCCCCTACGCGGAAATCATGAATGGAGACCAGACGATTACATCGGAGTCCGAAAAGAAAGAAACATGCACGGACAGCTTGTGCCTATAAATGAACAAGTGATTCGAAGTTTCGTGGATATTAAATCATACAGAAATGGACCTAGACAAACTATGACTTGAAATTATTGTATACATTCGTGGAAAACGTGACTAAATCAAGGCAAAATCATGAAATACCACCTGATCAGTTGTGCCCTCACCTATGTAATTTTTTTTTCTCGCCATGATAAAATCTGATGGATGAAACTACAAGCCCTGCTCTCTGGGAGAATTAACAAGCAGTTTGGGAAGACAATTACATCGGTATGGCTACGGTTATTCTTTAATTTCCAGTTTTGAATTCGCCTTACTGAGAGATGTTCTCAAGACCAAACAATGGTAACTGAGAAGATATGGGAAGCGTAATCATCCTCAAAAGTCACAAGCGATCACTGATGATAAAATTGAAATTTTATGGAATAGCAATCAGGTGGGCCTTCCTACCCCCAAGACCATTATTTTACACGTTGTGGTTTAATAACACGTTTCATTTTTAAACGTTGTGGTTCTGTTGAACATAGCTATATGTGGTTGCGGGACGTAAAGGTCTTTACTGATTCCAGAAAAGAGGAATATCTTAAGTTCCAAGAGAGACAGACCAAAACTAGGCAGGGGGAGACCCTAGCGATTGGAGAGTGGTATAACATAAGATGTTATCAAATTCACAAAGGCCCAAATGTTGTCTGGTCAGCATCTGCAAACAATATGTTCAGTTAATCCACGCTTATTATAGTAAATCAAAAGATCCCTTTATATCGCCCAGCATACAAATCCTAAAGCCATGAAATCAACTGATCAATTGTTCAAACTTCCTCTAATTGGTATAAACAAACTTACCTCTATCATGAGAAGAGAGGCCAGAGTAGCAAGACTCCATGAAGACGGGAAATTATTGAATCACGGTCCATGCAAATATCTTGTGTAGTAACCCAGTAAGCAAAATATATCCTCCCCAAATCCATACCAAGTCATGTCGCATGTAATAAGTACATGGGCTCCAGTATAGCTCTGCAAACATATCTACAGCATCTATGATGAGATGACAGTTTCATAGAGGCTTGCATAGAATTGTTGATGGAAACATCTATGGCGTCAATGTTGAGGTTCACACACACACACACACACTTTCTCTCTCTTTCTCTCTCTCTCTCTCTCTCTCTCTCTCTCTCTCTCTCTCTCTCTCTGACAGGATCCAAGAAGAAAAGCAAGTTAAAAGGTCCATAATTCTTGAATCGGATACTAGATTTTACTAAGTGGAAAAGATCGTGCGGAAAATGACTTCGCTATTGGGTTTAGATTTATTTTATTTTAATTTTTAATTTTTTTTTCTTTTTTTTTTTCGCCGAGTAACTATAACAAGCTTTCAAATGGCCATACATGATTGAAACCAATTATCTGATTCAGAATGTTTATTTTGAGATTTACCTGTAAAATACACAGGTTTAGTGTTAAGATTTTTGTATTTTTCCTTCATCAGAATAATCATGAGGATTATTGTACATGCGCATTATCATGTCTGAGGTGATGTCCTTTAGCACACTCAGTTGCATTGGATACACATGAATTTGCCCACGAAAAATTAGTTGAACAGCAATAAAACTAATATTCAGTCATATGATTAATATAATCTAAAATTTGTTTTTGTTTTATATTATATTTATCAAACTAAAACTCATCTGAGAGCCTCTATATTAGGACTATACAACGCTCAGTAGCCATGTAGACCGACAGCGGTAAAACGTACTGCTTGGACGCCGTAAAGTGTCCTTCGAAATGGGGGCTGCGAAAACGAATATATTTTACGACCAGTAGAAAGTTGTCAAATAATTCTCATCTGCTTCTTTCTTCTAAAACTTTCACTTTTATTTTTGTTACAAATCCATGATGTTTTTCAGTAACTGAAAAATACAATTTATACAATTGAAAATTTTCTTTTTATGGTACCAAAACCTGCAGCTAATGCCGCTTTAGGAACTGTAAGGTGCAGTACAATGGAAATATTTCTTTCGAGTACCTTGATTGCTATTTTGACAACAAGAAAAAAAAGTACGGATTAAGCACGGTGTCATAAAACTTGAAGTCTCTTCCAGTAAATTAGTACAAATGGTTACTTATTACGAAATTCTTGCTGACAGTAATCAAAGAACTTTTGTTTTTATGTGTGTGTGTGTGTCTGGGGGGGGGGGTATTTTGAGAAACATACTAACAGAGCCTTATTAAAAATTGTGTTTTCTCATTTGATTTCATGAAATAGAAAAAGAGTCATTGCTAAATTATACAAAGACGACACTGCTCTGAGTAAATAAGTGCATATTACACACTTGATACAGTTTACAGTAGAATATCCTTAGTGAATATTTGCATAGCAGAAGAATTTGTTGCACTTTTCAAAACAGTTCATCTTAAACTATGAGCTTTTCAGACCAGACTGCGTGCATTTCTCTAGAACTTTTAGTCAAACGTTAATTGCGACATTTTTGGCAATGTTGCATGCTATGCCTTTTCTGCTTATGTGGCCTGGCTTTTAACGAGATAATTATTGTAGTGGATACGTGTAGTACATGATAATTTGCATAAGACAAGGCTGTAAAAGAAAGAAGACTTACACCACGATTACTCAAAAGACCGCGAATGTAGAAAGTGCAGGTTTTGTGACAGATTTGTGTCATTTTATTTGGTGTAGTAATCAGCAGAGCACTGTTTAAATCGCGTGCTTCACATACGTTATAAAATACATGTGTTTTAAATTATTTGGATAATATTGTGGACACGTACGTGTGCGAACTGCTTGGTTCATTTCTATACACCTTGTGCATTACGCGTGGAAATTCTAAATGGAAAGAAGACAAAAGAAACACTCGTAACAATGACCTTTACAATAATTTATCAGCAAGTTTAATCAATGAGCTGGGTTTGAAAACATAAAGGAAAATTAGAGAAAAATTCTATCGCAGCTCGAAAAGGGGATAATATTATTTATATCAGTGGATACAAATCTGCAAATTAACTGTTATCAGCCTGCTGCGCATAAGCAATGTAAGAAATATATAGAAACATATAGCGGTTATAAAACAGGAGAAAACATAATTACTGTAAATATCCATGGCAAAATTAAACCTACTTGTTCCAAGTGTTATCGCAAGTACCGATTACACTGAGAATATGGACATAATGTAAATGGTTTTAGAGATAAAACTTTTCAGTGCATTTTGGATTTTTAATATAAAACACATTTTTTGCGTTTTTTCAATTTTATTTCAGGATAATAGTGGAAAAGTGAAATAATCTAAAATAAAGTCTAAGATAATAGTGCAGTGTTTTTTGTTGTTGTCTTTTCTGGTTAAATCCGTAGTTACAAGTTTTCATTTACTTTTGTTTCCAGTTCATTTGTAAAAAGAGGAGTTTAGTATAATTGGGTTCAAATTCAGAAGTAGAAAGATGTGATATAGAACCAGTAGTGAAAATAGTAGAACAAAATGTGTCCATAGTCCGTATTGGTGCATTTTTAAAGCTTTCACCATCCATTCTACTCTCTTTGTCACACTACTCATCTCATTTCTATCTATCTATCTATCTATCTATCTGTATGTCTGTCTATTTATCTATCTATCTATCTATCCATCTATCTATCTATCTATCTATATGTCTGTCTATTTATCTATCTGTTTATCTATCTATCTATCTCTCTATCTATCTATCTATCTATCTATCTATCTATCTATCTATCTATCTATCTATCTATCTATCTATCTATCTATCTATCTATCTATCTATCTGTTGAGATTAAAGAGGCATTTGATTATAATTATTTTCTTATTTTCTGATACTTTTAATGCTTATAATTATTTTCTTATTTTCTGATACTTTTAATGCTTATAATCATTTTCTTATTTTCTGATACTTTTTAATGCTTATAATTATTTTCTTATTCTCTGATACATTTCATGCTTATAATTATTTTCTTATTTTCTGATACTTTTTAATGCTTATAATTATTTTCTTATTCTCTGATACATTTCATGCTTATAATTATTTTCTTATTTTCTGATACTTTTTAATGCTTATAATTATTTTCTTATTCTCTGATACATTTAATGCTTATAATTATTTTCTTATTTTCTGATACTTTTTAATGCTTATAATTATTTTCTTATTTTCTGATACTTTTTAATGCTTATAATTATTTTCTTATTTTCTGATACTTTTTAATGCTTATAATTATTTTCTTATTCTCTGATACATTTCATGCTTATAATTATTTTCTTATTTTCTGATACTTTTTAATGCTTATAATTATTTTCTTATTCTCTGATACTTTTAATGCTTATAATTATTCTCTGATACATTTAATGCTTATAATTATTTTCTTATTTTCTGATACATTTCATGCTTATAATTATTTTCTTATTCTCTGATACATTTCATGCTTATAATTATTTTCTTATTCTCTGATACATTTAATGCTTATAATTATTTTCTTATTCTCTGATACTTTTAATGCTTCTAATTATTTTCTTATTCTCTGATACTTTTAATTCATATAATTATTTTCTTATTCTCTAATGGTATCTTGGGCCGTCATATTTGCCGGTTACTGATTCGGCAACACACTTGGGACACCGGATTAACTCAAAACTGACGTCGCATGACGCAATACTCGATGCATGCAAGAAAGGGAAAAAATCTTTTCACGGTCTGTTGGGTATTGGAAATAAACCTAATGGTTTAAATCCTTTGGTTGCTGCAAATGTGATCAAAAAGGTAATTTTTAATTCAATGTTTTATGGAAGTGAATTATGGTTTAATATTTCAAAAAGTGACCTCTCTTCATTGGATAAAACTCTGAGGTATTTTGCCAAACATTTACAAGGCTTCCCAACACATACAAGATCAAACATCGCTCTGGGAATGTTAGGATGGACATCAGCTCAGTCCGAAATTGATAGAAGAAAATTGATGTTTTTACACAGATTGTGTTTGATGCCTAATAACGTACATACTAAACGTTGCGTTATTTCACTTCATTTTGAGCGGATGCATGTCAAGCTACGGGTTAATTTCAAATCTATATTATACGTTAAAGAAGTTTGACTTGCTTAAGTATCTAACTGATTATTTGCAGCATTCCGATATTCCAGATAAACAAAATTGGAAAGAAATTGTAAGGTCAAAAATTGCTGGTCTTGAAAATAGCCTCTGGAGAGTTCGTATGTCTAATCAAGCAGATTTTGATAGATTCTCTTCGATACACGAATCCTTGCGACCTGCCTCAGTATGGCAGTCGGCTAAAACCAGACAGCACACTAAGGTATTTACATATGTAGCTAAACTATGGGCTGCTGTTCCTCAAACACAGCTCGATATGTGTATTCGATGTGGGAATGTTTATACAGACTTGATACTTCATTCTTGTGTTGCTTGTCCTTATATGTCGGATTTCAGAAACTCTTTCTGTGATTTCCTTACTGATAAATTTCCACTGAGCCTGCATATTACGTTATTTAATGCAGAAGATGAGCTGCTACTGCAATATCTTCTAGGTAAAAGGTTACCAGCAGGTGTAATCGACAAAGAAAGCTCCAAGTTATTCGCCCTGTATGCAGCATACTTTGTCATGCAGTGTGCAGCTATCTTCTGCAAATAAGGTACTTAAACTTGCAACTTATGCAGCTGAGGAACACTCTAATGATGGATATACTGTAAGAATTTGTATTCTAGTATTCTATTTTATATCATAGACGAACAATGTTATGATATTCACACTATAGATCTCTTGACATTATTGTATGCACGAAGTAATTGATGTTGCTTCTACGTCGCCCCGGATTCACAGTTTGCTTAATTTTTTTTTTTTTTTTAACTCGTGTTTGTTTGTTTTGTATTCATTTCTTTATTGTGGTACTTATTTATTGATTGTATTCAGATGATTTATTCTTATATCATGCAATCTTCTACGGAAGGAAATAAAGATGATGATGATACATTTGATGCTTAAAATTATTCTCTGATACTTTTAATGCTTACAATTATTTTCTTATTCTCTGATACATTTAATGCTTATAATTATTTTCTTATTCTCTGATACATTTAATGCTTATAATTATTTTCTTATTCTCTGATACATTTGATGCTTATAATTATTTTCCTATTCTCTGATACATTTAATGCTTATAATTATTTTCTTATTCTCTGATACATTTGATACTTATAATTATTTTCTTATTCTCTGATACTTTTAATGCTTATAATTATTTTCTTATACTCTGATACATTTAATGCTTATAATTATTTTCTTATACTCTGATACATTTCATGCTTATAATTATTATCTTATTCTCTGATACATTTAATGCTTATAATTAATTTCTTATTCTCTGATACATTTAATGCTTATAATTATTCTCTGATACTTTTTATGCTTATAATTATTTTCTTATTCTCTGATACTTTTAATGCTTATAATTATTTTCTTATTCTCTGATACATTTAATGCTTATAATTATTATCTTATTCTCTGATACATTTAATGCTTATAATTAATTTCTTATTCTCTGATACATTTAATGCTTATAATTATTTTCTTATTCTCTGATACTTTTAATGCTTATAATTATTTTCTTATTCTCTGATACTTTTAATGCTTATAATTATTTTCTTATTCTCTGATACTTTTAATGCTTATAATTATTTTCTTATTCTCTGATACTTTTAATGCTTATAATTATTTTCTTATACTCTGATACTTTTCATGCTTATAATTATGTTCTTATTCTCTGATACTTTTAATGCTTATAATTATTTTCTTATTTTCTGATACTTTTAATGCTTATAATTATTTTCTTATTCTCTGATACTTTTAATGCTTATAATTATTCTCTGATACTTTTAATGCTTATAATTATTTTCTGATACTTTTGATGCTTATAATTATTCTCTGATACTTTTAATGCTTATAATTATTTTCTTATTCTCTGATACTTTTAATGCTTATAATTATTCTCTGATACTTTTAATGCTTATAATTATTTTCTGATACTTTTAATGCTTATAATTATTCTCTGATACTTTTAATGCTTATAGTTATTCTCTGATACTTTTTATGCTTATAATTATTTTCTTATTCTCTGATACTTTTAATGCTTATAATTATTTTCTTATTCTCTGATACTTTTTATGCTTATAATTATTCTCTGATACTTTTTATGCTTATAATTATTCTCTGATACTTTTAATGCTTATAATTATTTTCTTATTTTCTAATACTTTTAATGCTTATAATTATTTTCTTATTCTCTGATACTTTTAATGCTTATAATTATTTTCTTATTCTCTGATACATTTAATGCTTATAATTATTTTCTTATTCTCTGATACTTTTTATGCTTATAATTATTTTCTTATTCTCTGATACTTTTTATGCTTATAATTATTTTCTTATTCTCTGATACTTTTCATGCTGAATAACTGCAAAACATAAAAGAAATGTCGACCAGGAACAAATATGAAGATGATTTTTGTGTCTTCATCGTTAGTATTGATTTGTATTCGTACCCTATTTATTTTCAGCAGTGAAAAGTTGCAATGTTGGAATATACTGTCATTGTTTAAGCCACCGAAAAGATTGTAAATATGTATCACTTATCAGCTTAATGTTACACCCCGGGCTTCGTGATCTTATCTTCCGCTGGATAACTTGTAGAAAATGAAAGATGATATGTTAATCATAGCACAGAATAACCCAGCAATGCTTTGACGAACGTCAAGTATATTAGACAAAACAGGACATATAAAACAGAAGTTTCATGTAAAGAGTGGTACAATCACTTTAGTAGAATTATATACATAGACAATGCTACAGCAATCGACGCACTACAATCACATTAGTAGAGCTATATACATAGATAATGCTACCGCAATCGACGCACTACAATCACATTAGTAGAGTTATATACATAGACAATGCTACCGCAATCGACGCACTACAATCACATTAGTAGAATTATATACATAGACAATGCTACCGCAATCGACGCACTACAATCACATTAGTAGAATTATATACATAGAAAATGCTACCGCAGTCGACGCAGTACAATCACTTTAGTAGAATTATATACATAAACAATGCTACCACAAACGACGCAGAGTCGCTGCCTGCTGGTGATGATGCCGATTATATAAATGAGTTTCCTATTGATGAGGAAGAAGTTACGAGAGGTATTGGAATTATTCGCTCTAGAAAATGGGGGAGGGGGGGGACAGGCGGTATGTCCATTGAGATATTAAAGCACATTGTGGCAGAAACTACTCCAATATCGACCCATTTGTTTAATCTTGTATTTCAATCTGGCATTCATGCATGGGTAGAAAGTATTATTTGCGCAATGCACAAAAAATGACTGTAAACTATCCCAACAATTATTGAGGCGTTTGACTCAATCATGTACTAAACAATAACTTCAGCAGTATCTTCAATAAAAGACTGACAGCATGGACAAGTAAAAGGGAGATAATCGATGAAGCTGAATCTGGTGTCCTGAAAGGGTACTCTCCCATATTTAACATCTGTATTCTTCAAACGTTGGTACAAACATATTTAAGTAGACCTGGTAACAGATTATATTGTCTTCAAATGACATTTACAAGTTGTTTGATTCGATAGTCCACTCATAATTTTATGAATGTTTAGTGAAGAAGGGTATGGGAGAAAACGTTTTACGTTGATATGATTATCGTCAATGTATCATAGTCTTTGTGTACGTGTCCAAGTTGATCGGCGGTATACAAACTTTGTCCTTATAATAAAGAAAAACAGAAACGATTGCATTCCAAGTCCTCTAATTTTGAATCTATTTATTAATAATTTGATTACCAAATTAAGAGAGAAATATATACATATAATAGTTGTTATAAACAACATTTTTGCAATATTGTATACTGATGATACTGTTAATTGTGCAGGTACTGTGATAAATTTACAAATTAAAGTTGTGGAGGAAACTTGCGAAGAAACAGGGATCAAGATTAATATTGACAAAACTGAATGTACTTTGTTGTAGAAACGGGAGTTTTCTGAGAATCACTAAGCAGTGATACTTTCGGAGCAAAATATTGAACCTCTATCAGCATATAAATATATGGGGCTTCTCTTTTCTCCCAAACTCAACTGGACTAAAGGCAAAATAATGTCTGACATCTTTCAAATTATTCGACAGTATGGTCTCTCCTATTTTATGCTAAATTGTGGGGTATGAATATTAAAACCAAACTTAAAACGTGCACAACAGATTTTGTACCAATTATTTAAAAGTACCGAAGAATATGTGTTCTGCCTTTTCCAGAGGTGAATGTGGCCGATATCCTGTTTATATTCCAGACTTTGCAAAACTTATTAAGTACTTGATAAAAAGGACCAGAATGACCGATTATACATACTCTGTAAAATGTTACAAACTATTAGGCAAAAGCAACACGAAAATTAAACTAACATGGCATCCTCTATCCGGTTCCGGATTACATTCCCCATACTATTCATTAAAGGATACATGGCAATCTTCTTTCCACAACTGCAATTGACAAATAAAACAAAATCCACAAAACCACATGAATCTTTCCTATTAAGGATTCTGAATACCTTTTTCCATTCTTTTCACTACTGGCCCTGTACAACTATTTTTGCATCAATGAATTCGACATATCTGCCAAGAAACTTTTTTGCACGACTCTATTTCAGAAAATTACCGAACCACACTTTCCCTCTTCAGCATCTACACAAAAAACGAAAAAAAGGCATTCTCTTTTTTAATAAAACCTTAGTAATAAATTGACAAGTATGAAATCTGTTATAATGAAAAGACACCCTTTAAGACTGATAAGCTTAATACCCGTTTTAAATTTTATATGCAGTAGATTTTTTAAATAGCTGCAATCCCATCTATATATCATTCTACTTTAACAAGCAGACAACATGCACAAATTTATCCTTTGAAAATAAAGACGGATTTTAAATTAGAAAATAATTATATGATACAAAAAGCCTTAACCGTTTCTTGAAGCTTATTTTTAAATTCCAGTTAAGCCAGATATAGACAATGTGTTTAAAGAGGCGATGATTAATTACATAGTATGAGACTATCATTGTGTAGATCATAGCATAAGAAACTTTATTGAGCATTAAATTGCAAGTGGAATTGTAGTTTGAATACTAATAAATCACATAACAAACTTTATTGAGCATTAAATTGCAAGTGGAATTTTAGCTTGAATACTAATAAATCACATAACAAACTTTATTGAGCATTAAATTGCAAGTGGAATTGTAGCTTCAGATACGAATAAATCACATAACAAACTTATTGAGCATTAAATTGCAAGTGGAATTTTAGCTTCATATACGAATAAATCACATAACATATTTAGTTCATTTTAAGAACTATGAATTTAATTTAAATTTTGATAACTGTCTGAAAAAACATACAGCCTCTTTTCATATTACATTTTGACACAATCAGCTAAATTGGACAGTTTGGATGGTCATCTTTTTGGGTGTAATATTTCTTATTGGTATATTCCTGAATTATATAAAGCAGTTTACATATTTCATATTAACTTTCAGATTAAAAAGATATATTGTGGGTGTCTCAGTTCCCTTATCCGATGATTACACCTTTAATGTCACAAACAGTTACATCGATCTGAAATAATTTCTCCTGATTTGTCTTAATAATATTATAATATTATGCAATATGTCATACATTTCATATACCTCCATCTCATGACTTTAAACATAACGTAGATAATAAACATCTGAAGGATAATGGCACTGATGAAAGTCAAAACGGTTTTATCAAGGTTTCGCTCAGCCCGTACCAGTATTAAAAGCTTATACATTTTTATAACAATCAAGATACTTGTACATAGACAAACCTACATAATTTTTTTTCCAGAGTTGGCGGAAAGAACGAGTTTGATAAGGCGTAGGAATATGTCGAGGTCCTCAAACCTACGCCGTATCAAACGAGTTCTTTCCTCCGAATCGGAACAAAGCATTTATGTGGTTTTGTATTTATTACATATCCCCTTTTTATTCACTCATTCTTTATTATTTTATTGTGTATTCCTTAAAATAATCGAATTACGACATTTGGTTTATGAAAAATAATGTAGAATCTACCGAAAAAAGAATTATAAAAAAAACCAACACAAACCCCAAACAAACAAAAAAAAAAAAAAACAATCTGAGACGTACATAACCGGGGCTAGGCCCAAATAGATACAGTGCAGTGATTTACTATTTAAATTTGGGCTTTTAAAATGTTTTGTTTAGCACTTATAAAAGGATTGAAACTGCAATTACAGGCAGGTGGATTTTTTCTTTATTTCTCAAAAGGAGCATACTTTTCGAACCAGTAAATGAAACGTTTTTCGTACGCCCTACTTGCTGAATGCACACTCCACTTCCAAGCAAATGTCAGGGCAAATTTTAGTAGACTGACGTTAATTAATACATTACAAGAAATTATTGATGCATTTTACTTTAAGGTGACAATTACCGTATTCTTTTTAACAAAACGAAGATTCAGTCTTTTTCTATCACGTGGGTTAGATTTCAAATTATAATTTGGATGTTTTCTAACTGGTAAATTAGAAACGATATTGTTCTCTTTTCATTTTTTTTTTTACTTGAAAACTCCGAAGAATTTAAAATGTGAACAAAAATACAATACCCTGCTTGTGCCCCAGTGATGAAAAAGTCTCAACAACATTGTAAAAGGATGTAATTCTTCTAAATTTCAGCCAAAGTCATTGGAGATGCTGCTGTCTATAATACGACTACCTCTGTAGCAAATGTTTATACATTTTATCCCCAGATTTACCTAACGATTTCGAAGCCTCAGTGATATTAATAGACAAATTGAAAGTTCCTCCACTTATGCTTGCTCCATAAACAAACAAACAAAAAAAAGAAAAAAATCCGAGACCATATTCTTGAAGATCCAATGCTGTAGCCATAGTTATTGTCCCTTAAATATCTGTCTATAGCTCTGTGGTAACTCTTAAGAGTATCTGGTTTATAGTACGAACCATCCGGTTTCATTAAAGTGACCAGGTAGGCTTGGATACAGGTGTATAAATAAGCAGGGGTAATGTTGATAATTTTCATTTTCTCAGAGCAAAGGGGTATTTTTGACTATGTCTTGAATTTGGATATCGCTCTCTGAGTCCTTCTTACTATGTCTGGATTTTGTTTTACTTTCCATGTAAGATTTCAGATGGCAACGTACATGGTCTCTCCCTCTCTGTCATGTTTGGTGTCACTTTGCATACAAGCTTCATCTGAGAACTCATCATCAATCACACTGTCCTAAATGTTGCTGTCAACCTCAGGTATAATTTCTTGTCGGTAGGTTCTGTGAATTTCCTATAAACTCCTCGTTGCTACTTATGGTTCTCCCTCATCAGGCACCAGCGGCGAATTCGGCAATTTTCACCAGATACTTTGTGCGATATATCCCCATGACTGATTTGAAAAAAGTAAAATGCGCCTGTGCCGACATTATTGAAATTACACCCAATAAATTCAAATATATAGCAAAAAACGATTCTCGATATTTTATCAGTTGGCTATTATTGAATATTTCAGGTGGCAAAAGTATAGTTCCAGGCTGGGTGAACAAATAGGAACATTTTAGTGTGCGATACGGAAATCGAGATTGAACATCTCTATCGAACGCCAGATCACTCCTGGAAGATCATATGCGTATGTAATAAAGTAAAATATTGGAGAAAACTTTCATGTTATGATATGAATTCTAAAACAGACAAAAGAAAAAGAGACGGGTTGAACCTTTTTCTTTTTAACCGACGCTAAAGGACTCACTGAAGCAGATATTGCACGATTAAATGAGTCTTTCAAGTATTATTGTAACTGTATATTAGACGGAAAAATCAGCAATATCATTTGTATAACCGAAGTTGTCGAAACGGAGTCCATCTTGAAAATCTTGTTATCGCCACTCCTACTGAATGGATGGACATGTCAACATTAAATTTTTACTGTCAGATTTCTTATGATGTCTAGTTGGTCATAAGTGAAATGGTGCTGACCAATGGCCAATATGGCCACCAGAGCGGCCATCTTAAAATCTTGTTATTTCAATTCCTCCTGAACGGATGCTCATATCAACATGGGAATTTAACTGAAAGACTTGCTATGATGTCGAGTTGTTCCTACATGAAAATGGTGCCGATCGGATGTCAAATATGGCCACCACAATCGCCGTTTCGAAAATCTTGCTATCGCCACTTCTTCTGGATGAAATGTAATATTGCCATAGGGGTTTCAACAAAATACTTCTTAAGATGTCTACTTGGTCCAAAATGAAAGGTTATGGAGCGGGTTATTTTTATAATTGAAATACATATGTAGTTGTCAGCACTTTAAGTCATTTTGTGATATACACAATCACTGTTCTCTTCAAGGTGATGTACAACTGTCATCTTCTGGAACAACACTTTTTACCTTATTATACATTAGAGCAAAGTTAGATATAGCTATGCCTATAGCCGTAATAATGGTAGCAGTGGCTTCTTCTTTTTCATTAAATGTTAGAAATGTGTTTAGTCTTACTCCAATTGAAAGTTTGCTCTTTTCGAAAATTTCTTTTTTTAAATTGCCTACATTGTTTTTAAATATTTTCCCGAAACCTTCTGTCCAATATTAGGATTGTTTAAATCGGTTCATGTCGTTTATTGCAACACCTTCAATTTTCCATTTGCTATTTTATCCGTGACCGTTTACAATTTAACCTGGTTTACCTGACCTTGGCAGTCGTATTTTAGTTCCATCAAGATCTTTATAGTTAAACAACGTGTTTTCTTCAATCTTTAAATTATGTCTAATTAACTGCTGTCATTTATCTTGAATTCGTCCCTAATATATAGTTTGTGTTTATTCATTATTTCTGTTGGAAAATTACAAAGAATTCTGAAATCTTCTTGTGTGGGTTTAGTGGGATGTCCGTAGAATCTTACACTAGTCTTGATAGATCAAGATCCTATGTTATCGTCATAATCATGCTATTCTGCATTAGCTATATCATACACACATAAATGACAACTGATAACATAATTGAACAAAATAATATTTCATTAAAATACCATACAATTATTTTTGGCATTAAGCACAATTCATTGCTTTCAGCCAAAATATATACATAGAGATTATGGTGTGTCAAGATTAGCATAGTACATCACAGTAGTAATAACACAGAAGCATACAAATTTTTTATACAAAAGTACCCAACATAAGAGAAATAGAAAAAAGTTATTAAATTTTCCCATAGAACCCCGACCCCCCTCCCCAAAAAAAAAAAAATAAAAAAAAAAATATATAAGTATTAAATATTACTGGCTCTTCTGTTAAATGACTCACTAAAACAATTTACCTATAAATAACATTTGTTTTTATATTTTATCAGTCATTAATATTATAATACTTTTCATTGTCGGTCCATGTCAAAAATATCTAGAACAAAATGTTCGTCAAATATAATAATATATTGGGCAAACGAAAAAACAATATTCTGCTCCAAATGTGTCAAAACTGCAGTAACTACATTTTTAGAGACGAGTTTATATGCCATCGTACCGTCTTGCTTCCAACTCCTAGCGTATACGAGGCATGTCTAAATTTCATTACTGATTTTATCAAATTAAGAAAAATTTAAGTTTTAAATAATAGGGTGATGTATCAACTTCTAAGCTTGTTTCTCCAAAATATATTTCAGATAGTTTTGATTGCCCTTTCAAAAGTCATAATTTAAATTTCTTCAAAGCACCAAACCTTACGTTGCTTTGTTACATCATGCACGATTCCATGGAATGCTTTTCCAAACAAGGCGAAAATAACAGCGCCATCTTCATATAAGTGCATTAACGTACTGATGTCATTTATTGAAAAAATGTCATTCGTATTAGTATTTGTATATGTAAGAATGTGATTAATTAAGACCATAAGTAGCAAAGGGAATAACGGACCACCTGCTTTACAGCGATGGGTGAAATAGATAAACTTGATCATGAGTTGTTTTATCTTATGCATGTTTTAATTGATTCATGCATATCTTTAACTACTTGCACAATCTTTGTATTCATGATTAGTTTCATGATTTTAAACAATATAAAATCCCTATTAACCTTGTATAAAGCCTTTTTGAAATCGATAAATGCGCTGTACAATCTGTTAGTCGAATTTAACGTTTCGGTTATAACAACATGCAAGGTGAAACTAGGATCAATAGTTGATTTATTCCTTTGAAAACCAAATTGATGGGTGATTTGTATTCATCTTTGCGGACAATTTTACGAACCTGTCATAGATTGAATGTGAGTATATTATTGCTACCACATTTGCTAATGTGTTCCCTGCGTAAGTATTACCGTCATCTACGCTGGATTGTTATGGATTGTTAGTATTACCTCACCTGAGGTTCAAATCTCAATCCTTTTTTTTCTTAAAAATGTTGACACTATATGAACAAATCTTTTAAATAACTGGCCAATTAACCTATTATATCCCACGCTCTTATTATTATTATTATTATTATTATTATTATTATATATATTATATATATATATATATATATATATATATATATATATATAGAGAGAGAGAGAGAGAGAGAGAGAGAGAGAGAGAGAGAGAGAGATTGCCACCACGACACAGATGTCACACAACAATGTTTGTGTACACTCATGCATGGGTGATTTGTGTATTTAGCTCGAGACGTTGGAAAACTGTTTTGTATTTGCGCCGTTATCAATATTTGTGTCATTATATATTTTTTATTTCAAATGACGTCAACGTACTGGAAAGAATCATTTCTGCTACACTGTATGTTGTAGGGATTAGCTGCCGATTTTTTTGCCAAAAAAAATAAAAATCTTTAATTGTATAAATTGTATTATTAATTACCGAAGAAAAAGTCGTGGATTTAGAAAACAAAATGACAGTTAAAGTTTTCGAAGAAATAAGCAGATGAGCATCTTTGAAAACGTTATACTATTCTGAAATATATTCGTTTTCTCTGCCCACTTTCCCTTACGGTTTTCTGCTATTGGTCCACGTGGCATTGACGGATGGGTGAGTTGATAATATTATATGCATCGTTTAAGGGCCAAAGGAGTGAAACAAGAACAAAGCGCGGACTGTAGATAGTGCAGATTTGATGATGGGCTGTCTGCTGTTTTATTTCTAGTAGTATTCAGCATTATACTGTACTTTTTATATACACAATTAGAAGTACTGTACGGCCGAAAACTGCAGCTCATTATTCTGTAAATCTTCAGGATAAAGAAACGACAGAAAAGTTGAAATTAAGAGACATAAATACAAGACAACCCTTATAGTAGATTAGTTCCAACGATAACTATTTTGGAATACTCTGTTCAAGTAAAAATATACACTGTATTTCCATTTGTGAATATGCGCATGCGTGTGTACTCTCTCTTTTGAGAGCAAATAAGCGGAGTTTACTTCACCGTGTCTAATATTAGATTTATTATATTCTTTCAGGAAGAACGAGAGAAAAAGGAGAAAAAGGAAAGAGTAAGTATTAATATATCTACTTTCATTAAATAAGTACAAATCATGCATAGCATAAAGTTATTATATGATTGGTAAGAGGCGTATATTTTTGAAAAATAATTATTCGCCAAATTTACCTTATCTTTTACCACAAACTATAATGTTGTCAGTTCATCTCTCCTGCACTTTGTTTTCTTATTTAGACTCCAATGTCAATTACACCATTTCAGGTCACATTAGATTATCCTAATGATTTGCTTCAGCCCATAATTAAATACTCTACTGTTGGAGTCAAATATTACGTGATACATTTTATAATACATGTATATATCTACTACATAGGAAGAGGTAAATTAGTAATACAAATATGAAAGAATAGCAGGAGTTGCAGATTGTATTTCTAGATTCCTCACCATTACTACAGTCAGTATCAGCGTGTCGGCATTATTGTGTTGAAAGATCTTCATCTCGAGGCCTCCACAGTAAGTATCAGCGTGTCGGAATTATTGTTCGGAGAGATCTAAATCTCAAGGCCTCCAAAAAAGATGCAAAGACCTCTTCTTTGATTTCATCATCACCAAAGTCATATAGCTTGCCAATCAAGGATTATTTTTAAAAAATTTGAAAATATTTTTATAGCTGCTTCTGAACGAAAAGTCATATTGACATGGGATTTTTAAAACATGACTTTTTATCATTAACTAGTGTCGCCGAGGCCACGTTGACAAACATCAACAGCGCTAACATTATATTTTTAGGTGTGTGTTTAAGGGAGATTAACACTCCAATTCCAGGTGAATGTCGTCCTCAACATCTGATACACCATCAAGGCATCTTCGCGTGATCTGCTTCTGATGTTATTTATTTTTCCAGATGTAAATATGTTTATTCGTTGCAACGACGTTAGTTTGATTCATAATTTAGTTGTTTCCGTCAGCGGAATTACAAATGCAGCAACACATATTGCATTTGCCAATAACCCCGCGGTGACCGCGCCGTAGTTTATTATTTCCCGCGGGGTTAAGTGCATATTGCATCTGTGATTAATCATTACCGGAAAATGTTCCACGATGTCGATATGAAGCCCAAGCATTGCGTCAAATAACTTGACAGCACCAAACACATTTACCCCGTCGATAAATGTTTCAGTGACGACGCCAGGAATTTGAACCCGGCCTGTTTTCGGAAACACTTTAGCGTTGTAATGTTTACCGACGCGTGGAGATAATTCTGTCGCTAATCGCACAACAATTTCTACACAACTATAAAAACAAATTCGATTCTCTTGCCATTGACGTGCGGGTTTCTGTATCGATGTTTTCACGTGCGCGTTTATTTTACCGGCGTGACCAAAATTAGAATTGATCGCGACCACATCCTGATGTGCGTTAATGTATTGCGTGGCTGCGTCAGTCAACGCCGGCACAGACACGCACGGAATCGTCAACGCGTCTTGGGATGTACATGTAATTATTTTCAGTTCATTAATCATTTTGCAGCTATATGTTCATGCGCAATATTAAATTCTTCGCGATCTAAATTGTCAATCGCGTACAACAGATCTCTAACTGATTCACAACCGTGTAATGGTCAACTGCGGCTGCGGGTTTGGTCGGTGACGGAGCGCAGTTGTTGCCGTAATACGGTCTTGTGCATTATTGTTACGGTCTCCGCGTCGTCGTGCTCCGTTGACACATAATTCAGCTCCAATAGCTCTTAGATCTCTCAGCAATAGTTGTATGCGGGCCAATGTCGGCTGAACATATTTGACGGCATCATCGAAGTTTGTCCTGTCGAGTCTCGCTCCTTCAAATCGGCGTAATAATGTCCGCTTGGGCTCTATCCCGATGATGTCCACGATGGTAAACTCCGGGTTTTGGTTTTTTTAACGCGCCTGTGATATTTGCGTCGTCGGTGAGTTTTAACGTGTATACGTTTCCATGACGTTTGGTATATAACAACAAAAAATTAATAATATTACGTAACATTTAAGACGACTTAGATGATACTGTCCATATCCAATACAATCCCGCTCCAACCGCGGCAGTACATCCCATCGGTGTGTGTTTGTAACTTCTGGTTTATAAAAATAACCAAACGATGGTGCAGGACTTATTTGGGTAATAATCTGCACGAAATAATCTTGTGTCAACGCGTCTGATGCGGTATACACTTGGTCGGTCCGGGTTTCTTTTCTGTCAATTGCGGCGAGTTAGTCACGGATTCGATTGCATTGTTTATGGTATAAATCTAGATCATGTTGGTATAGTATTCTAGCGTTATCCCGGTTACATTGTTCGCTTAAGCCTTTACCGCAGCTTCTCTGTCGGTTCTACTTATTGTTTGTGCAATTCCAGTAGCGGCGCCAATCACAGATACGATCCCATCGCACCCACCATAACGCCGAAAAATGCCATTATTTATCAGTTATAGTTACTATTTAACGCGATGCATTCCCAACAGGTGGTGGTGGAATTATGTCATATCGCCACTGTCGCAATGATATCTTTGACATTCATTTGATCCGGACTGACGCTTGTTCGGAGAAACTTTCGAGTCATATTTGGGTAGATCATAAATACTCTTCCGGTGATAAGACCTTTCATAAGTTCTCGATCTATTGTTGCCAAATCTTCCATTGTTATTACCAACCTCGACAACATTTAACAGGAGATCATAATGGGGCTTGTTTATAAAACCAGGGGAGGAATATCGCATAGTGGATAAATACTCCAATATATAACCCTCCAACGGTCTCAATATCAAATGTTTTAGGGTCTGTCGTGACATTAAATATGTGTTGTACCACGTATACGGTCAACAGAACCTGCGCCGTTGTTTCCATTTGGAGAAAATATACGAATCGTTTAACTAGATCCGCTAGAGCTTTTTTCTGTTCGATCTCTACTTGTGTTTTCGTTTGCTCCAGTTTATATCCGTTTGCTCGATCCATTATTGCATATCCGGAAAGTACTTAACTTATCGCGGGAAAAATCGAAGTCGCTTCCGCTCGGAATAGTGAAAATAACTTTACCACGGCAACACGCGACGACGACAGGTGTTTTATATTCCGCGACGAGATTTATGTTTCGTGGTCGTGTCGGCGTTGCCGCTGGTACTTTTTTTTTTTCTTTTTTTTTTTGTTTTGTTTTTGTTTCGCGTTAAATTTCGCTAATGCTTTTTCCGCTGCAAATTCTTCCGGGGTGTTTAACTTTCATTAGTAGTGGTGGTGTTGTTGACGCCAACGGCGGTGTTGGTTGTGGCGCCAGTGGTGTTGGTGGAGTTTCTCGCGGTGTGATTTGCATTTGTAGTTTATGAACATCAGATAATTTAACATGCTGCCAAGTAATTAATGCAGCACACAGTGGAGCCACTATGGGAACCAATTTGATAACAAGATTACTTGACAGATATTCCAACGCGGAACCGATTATTCGATTGTTTGTCGAATTCGCGTAGAGTTTTTCTTGATCGTCTATGTTTACCACGCGAGAAATCAATGTGGAATAACACCCCAATAGAGTTTTCCCCAGTGATTTCGTCATAGCTGTGCCAGTTGCGGTATTGACACGCGCTGATTGCAACATCACTTGGTCGTCTGATAATTTATCGACGTCCGCCGCGGTCATATTTTTACCAATATATTCCCGAGACTTTCCTTTGACGATTACCGCGTTGATATCTTCACGTGCTTCTGATATTATATCGCTGTCATCCACGGTGTTGTCCTTGCCACTCAAAAGTTCGTCGACGAAATCCGCCATTGTGTTGTACATCTTTGCTCGTTAAGTGACAATAACACAATAACACCATCATGAACGCCACCGTGATATGTGTTGACGTGATTAACTACAATGCGATACGAAGACATATTTATATCCAATCGGGGGATCAATTTTAAGTATAATTGCCGCGTGATTATTTTGTTATAAATATTGTCGAGGCGCATCAGGTTGTTCTTTCAATAAAATGTTATTTTCACGCAGCGTATTATCAAACGAATTTGAATTATTACAGTAAAAACCACGAATGATGTTTGTTCTCGACAATCTCTGGACACCGGGTTGCATTTTTGTGTAATTACACACACACACACACATTAATCTTTACGTGTCTGTATGTAAATGCCAGCGACTAGAGTACGTTACGACTGTCACGAATCTGAGAGAGATTAACGCAGTCATCGATGATTATCAGTGTTTCTGTGGGATCGCCTATACAAGACCTAAAACTTCGTTCTAATTGTGTCAACATTTCATTGAGATCGCAACCAGTTGGATCTATAATATGTACAAGCGGATCTCCAGCGTGTTTTTCGCTAGGAATCCTCACGCAGTCATACGCGCAATTTATATAAACAGTCGGGCGAATGATTGTGTTTTGCTTCGGCTGTTTCTTCTCTCTGCAGAGTTATACCATCTGTGGCATTATCAATTCTGCGTCCTGATTCGTGGAGGGAATTATCTTCGGTGGTTTTCAGGTCAAGCACAAGTGTGTATTTATTAAAATAAAAATCCACCAGGGTCATCGCTGACCATTGTGTTCGCTTGTTTGCCTTGGACATAAATACACGTTCAGCATCTTCAAATTGATGATATTTACTTTAACCAGCGGAATAGAGTTGATTAGGAACACCCTCGATTACCGCAGTGACGCGGTTGATCAATGGATTGTAATACGTGACAGTATCTCTGTTGAATATTATGTTCCGCGCGGGTGTTCCAGAGTTGTCTTCGAAGATCAACACGATGGCCTTCAATGATCTTGCGACTGTGCCAAGATTGATGTTCCAAGTGGTGTCGGATTTATTGAGGGGTACTCTTCTATGGCGAAGCACTCTATGGATGAGGTAATTTTGTTGCGACATTATCATGTTGGAGATCGATGAGGTTAGTTCGGAGCTATTGACGGTTTCAAACTCCAAGGAGATGTTGCTGATGATATATTTCGCGACCGAGAGTATGAATTAAATGTTAATTCCAAAGAAAGTCTGTCTGTGTACCCCGACTGATAAAACGGCATATGATCCACTAGCACTTCCAGATCCAATGGAATACAAAAACGATTTCCAAAGGAGTTGGCGTCTTACCGTGAGTAGTTGTGCTGGGATTTTTAGAAATTATAACCTGAGTTTTAATACCTTTAAATCCTTGCGGACGTCTGGGTATTCTATATGGATCGAATCGCTTTCGGTATTGTGACATTTTATTACATCTCGAGTACACTTAAGTGAAAGATATTTTGATTAGGGCGCAAACTGGGAGATAGCGCCAGTTCAACATTTAGCAGAAGTCGAAATGCATGAATTTGCTCCACAGGGGCATGTCGTCGAAGAAGATCCCGCGCCGGTAATGGTAATAACCTGAGAGAATCCCGGGGTGGACATAACCACTGACACCGATGCATATATGCCACGTTGACTCGATGCAAAGAGAGTCGCACTACACCCTCCCCGGGGAAGAGTCGAAACAAAAGTCGTTCGATGCAAAAATAAAGGCAATTATGCAAAATTAACGCGATTAGTTGAAAAATACAAACTTAGTGGCGACACAGAAAATGGTATTTTGAGAAATTCAGCACATTTTGGTGAAGATACCAACGGGTATTTATATTTTATCCCGAGATCGGCGACACGTTGCAGATAACTGTTTTGCAAGCAGGAAACCACGGTTGATGTCGGGTAAAACTGAAAAAAAGTCAGCCTGTCTTAGAAGAGTTTTATGAGTTATTTCCCGATGTTATTTCACGACGGTAACGTGCGAACACACATATTAACGGTAGCAAGACCTCCGACGGTGGAAACAACATTTATCGATAGTATGAACCATGCTGATCCAGTGAATTTACCAGGGTTTCTCGTCGACGCTATCACAACTGATCCTGATTTTTCCGTCGACGAGTGGGGTAGTTTATCTTTTAGAGGTATCGCTGAGAAGTCTACGTTACGAGAAGTTCAAGAAATGTATTCTTCATCGGTGAAAGTGTGAAGTAAAATTGCGAGGATCGAAGTCGATATTGCCGCCGCCGCAGATAAAATAGCCGGTCTCGAAAAATGTGGCGCGAGTCTCCGGAAAATACAAGTACAACGAGATTATATACGTACCCGTAGAACAGAAGTTACAGACAGAAATCACAATTCGAACAGATGTAATTCCACAATATAATACATTAGTAGAAAGATATGCCGCAAATGACGTGCTGTTGCTGAGTCGTTTCGCGACTATATTTCGTTATAATATTGTCTCAGGAACATTAGCGGTTGTAAGTTTTATTGTTATGTCGACGGTAATTGGCATTCATGACACGACAATTGGCGCATTAAAGAATGTATCAATCCCAAAGTTATACGGGTTGAGCGAAACTACACTTACCTCTGGGGAATATATATCAACAGCGCCAACTGGATTTAGAAATTATCCTCGAATACACGTCCAGGTCAATCAAATAAATAATCTAAAAAGATAGTCTCAATGGGATTCATAGCACGTGCGTGAAAACCGTGAATGTACTTGCGAAACAATTCTGCGAGGAGCGAGTTTATTACGCTGCTAATCTTCGTTGGTGTAGACTCATATCAGGGTATATTAGCGAATTGACGATACGATTTCCTGACGACGACGGAAACAACGTTGACTTTTGTCATCAAAGACATCTCAGAAACTTACCTTTGCGGTAAATGCGTAACTATGTCGATAATAAGTCTTGACGGGGGAACAATTGATGGGTAAATCGACATGAACAACAACACAATCATAAATATACTAATACTCGTGCCGGAAAGCAGCGTGGTAAGTAAATCATACATGGATCACTATAAATCCGCACTGGTGTTAGCCCCGGCGATTGACACCAATTCGGTGCCGTTTCCCAACGCAGGGTCAGAATTTGTCGTCGTTGCTCATCAGGAATCAGGAATACGTTTATATTATCCGCCCCAAATGTGTTGCCACTCGCCGGAGGAACGAAGACGGGTCAGATTAACGCCGGCATTAATTCTGTAACGAATTTAGCAGATCCAGTCGCGATTGGTGACACTGCCATAAAAGCATATGTGGATTCCCAAGACTACAATACACGTCAATTAGATGTTACTATGTTGACTATATCGTGGTGACCAAATGCCTGACGGATAGTCGCTTGGACTTCAATAAATTTTGATTCTACATCAGTGCAAATTACGTTAATTAACAACAGCGTTTCGTTGCTTGGTGGGTCTATGCAAGGCGGTATTGATATGAATCAAAATATTCCCCATCCCACATATGCCACCGATGTAACGTCAAATAATGCTACTGAAAGAATGTATAAAACTATTATTGGAACAATGCCCGCGACAACCAGGCTGGTGAATGTTACATTATTTACATTTCCCACGGGAAAAACCATTGACCAAATCAAAATCAACCACCTATGTCTGGAAGGTAACGCCAATCAATGGTTTTCATTATACGGCCAGTTTCCGGGTATTGTAAGGGGTGGTTTTCAGATATTTACATCTGGTCCCTCGTTGATATTTTACACAGATCTAAATCCTCCTACGGGCTGGTCGCGTCGGTATCATATTGACTATGTTGAATGAGCATAAATATATTGCTTGTTAAATACGACTGATGAATATATAAAAATGCCACAAGACGGACTCAGACGCAGGAAAATTATCCATAGAGACGTTGTTGACCTCACGCTGGGAGATCAAATAACAACCGCCCGCGTCGACGCCGCACGAGAACGAACAGTAATTTGCGCCGAAGCTACAAATGTACGCGCGGCACTCTCTGCGAAATTAGACGTGATAAATACCGAACGAGAAAAGTTCGAAGAGAACTTAGGGAAATTACGGTGTAATGTTCGTTCGGTTACTAACAAACTCGAGAAGACAATGACAAATTTTCATGGCAATGATAAAAAAAAATAAAATAAAATAAAAAAAAAAAATATCGCGAAAATAGAAACAAACATCGAGGAGGTAGACAAATTGTGTAAAGAATCCTCGAAGAAAATCAATGAGATCAACGCTGACATAGATAAATTGGAACGAGATATTAACCCGGCGAATGTCCGAGTCGAAGTTGTTTCCGCGAATGATCAAAGTGCAGAACAATGACTCCGTAGTATCCTGGACGAGATTAACGCGTTAAAAATAGGAACAAACACAATCAAAGAGAAATTGAACACGGCAGTGTCTGCGACTAATGATTACAACCGGCTGGAAGGACTTTAAAAAGAGCAATTCAATAACATTACCGCGATCAACAATCGGGGGGGGGGGGGGTACTGTGGCGCTGGAACTATCACGGATAACATCGAGCGGATTCGTATTGACTTCAGACGTGACTCAAACACGATCCGCACGGAGACGGCGGTACTTGAAAACAAAATTCAAGACACAAATGCCGTTGTTAATACTCGAATTATTCCGACCGTGGAAGAATTTAATCAAATAAAAATAATCTCGCCGCGATGAACAACCGGCTGGGGGTTATTCGCGATTACATATCGATATCGGATCACAAGACAAATAATGTAATCCCGCGACTGGAATTTCCTTGTCTCTGTGCAAATCCCAACATAGGTTAATTTTCTCACCCAATTTGCTCCATTCAAATTAAAATAACGCTTCACTTATGAAATATAGTTGGCACATTCAAGACATACAGTATTCATCATGTACGTATATTATTTCCTCACATTTTTCATATAGGTCACCCGGACTTATAATGTTTTATGAAAATCTAAAAAAATATCTCAGTAGAATCCATCTATAGGTGCCGCTCTTACAAACAAAAACAAAACAAAACAAAGAAAAAAATAAATTTAAAAAAAACATGAAGTAGAAAACTCTTAACATAAGTATCAGCTGGGTAATGTGTTTGAGGGGTCTTTCAGATACGGGGGTAATTTATAATCAATATCAGTTACAACGCCAGTATGTCATAAACAGTTTCGCCTCTTCCAAAGAAAAGGAGAGTTATATATGACAGTGACACAGATTTCGTGTTATCCATGAATAGTCCAACACATATAAATGTAACAGTTATAATTGTTGCGTGTTGTAATTATTGCACCATGAGCGTCTCGATCCACGTGCTATTGTGTAATAAACACCGCGTATTAATACGAATATGTTAATGAGGGCAGAGGTGTGACTTGTCGATCTAAAGTATTTTTATAAGGATAACTTTAAACTGTAGAACTGTGTACCCAGTATCGTATCATTGGCTACCATAGAACTTTTCCAAATTAGAATTCATGAGAGTTTAAAGTTATCCTTATAAAAATATTAATTACTTATTGTTATTTTCATATGACATACATCGACTAAATGTGATAATGCAGCAATACTATCAAATGTTTTATGTTGTTATTTTCGCATGCGCATAACTTGTATACTTTAGATCGACAAGCCACAACAATCCTAATTCACTCAACACCTACTGCAAACACGGTAACAACCCCAGAAATGTATTATGTCAAACCTGCTTTCTTCTAACTTTGCCAAACAACCCTGATCCGCCCCAGTTGAATCAAACATGTACATGTAATTAACAATGAAAACACCTACACTTACCAATCAGAGTGGTTCATTCATCCGTCCGCATGCTATTCCGCAAGAAGATTTCTCTGTAGCGTATCCTTGCACTAGTAATAGCAGATTTCCCTGTATCGTATCCTTGCACTAGTAATAGCAACACTTGCCATATTTCCAGGACAGAAAATATAAATTTATATCTCCCCATTTGATGTTTCTGTGTTTTTCACCCCCTCCCCGTACCCCAAAGTGCAGATTATTTTTAAACCGTAAAGTGTTGAATACACTTGGTCGTGTGATTGGGCCAAAGAGCGAGGATTCAAGCAGTTTATTGATGTCATCATCACTGACAGTGTCAGCAGTTTTGGGTTTGTTTACTTCCCTTTCCTCTTCGGGACTTTCTGTTATCCTTTGAGGGTCTCTCTTGATTGATAAATTTGAAGGTAATAAATCAAGCTGTATTTGTATCTGTGTCGTCTTAGGTATCGTTCAAAACTTTCCATAATACATATTACAAATAATAGCGTAAAAGTTGCCTAGCTAGGGGAAATTTTCGTAATATAAATACCAACATTAGATAATTATATGACGCACTTTCATTTATTATCAGTTACCAAATGGCAAGACTTTGTGTGTGTCTGTCTGTCTTTCTAAAAGTGTTTTGTATGATGTGTTATCCAAATTGGAGACACAGAAGGTTGCTTTGTGAGTGAAGTTCTTTTTATTTTGTTGTTGTTGTTTAATTTTTAAATAACTCCGTCAGGCACAGCAGGAGACAACAAGGATTGTTTCCCTTGAAAAAGTTGAAAAAGTAGTTCCTTGAGCGAGGACACCATGACTGAGACAACAAGACTGAGATAAGGAAAGTAAGGTTAGCAAATCAGCTAGATTTCTCTGTCGCATGAGTGAGAATAAACTTGCTCAGATCGATACACAACTCAAGACCGTGTTGACGAGCGTGCACCACTTCGTGACGGTGACACTTCTCCGGCGATCATAAGCGATCTAAGACAATTAAACACAACAATCGATGCGGCACAAAAAAGTCTCGAAGCGATCCGCGCAGGCGCGGTACTGTTAAGTGATTTAGTGAAGAAATATATAGACGATATTCCCTTGGTGAGGCAACTTATATCTGAGCTCTATGCCATAGTGGGATACGAAGACACCAGTGTGATAATCAAGGATAAAATTACAACATTCCAATTCGATATCGATGCATTAAAAACAAAAATTACCACTGTGGATAACAAAGCCAGCGCGGCAGAATCAGCTGCGGTGCGAATTAATACTTTTAGAAACGAACCTAATTTGGTATGCTCCGGAATCAATACACTCAATACCCTAGTGGGAGTAGTCCGTGGCGACCTATCTATCACGGATAATATCGCGCGGATTCGCCCCCGACGTAGATATGACATGTACGGAAGTAACAACAGTCACAACAGTCAAACATAGCATCACTGAGATTCCGCGGATTCCTACCGACTTAGATGAAAAAACGTACCGAAGTCGGCGTTATCAAAATATAGCACAGTGGCGATTCCAGATATTTCTAGCCACATTATGGCACTCCAACAACGTGCAGACACACTAAAAGTTCCCACGGTGGTAGCCTTGGCGCGTATTCGTGCGTATGATTAAAAAACACAACAAGATATAATACAAACCGCAAGTAAAATATTCACAACTGACCGCACCAGGATTCACCGATTTACATTTTGTTATGTAACTACGGCACAACGAGACGGATTAACCCGGACAGTAACACTTCGATTGACTAACGCGGCTCATTTCCCTGGGTTATAGCAATTGCGATAGAAGATAAATACGCAAATGTATCAATCGCAACCGAAACAGCTGTGTTGTATTTATCTGTGCGCAAAGACGTAACTGTTACCACTGTGATACGGCAACGATTTGCAGAGTTAGATGTTATTGTTTTTATTTACCGTGGAATATTTGGGCGACGTTGCCGGTTAATTACACACACCGATACATAATGACGTTAAACATAACCCAATGAAGAGATTCAAGATATGTAAAATCAGACGCGGTTAGAAACTGTGATCGCGGAAGAAACAGCGTTGCAGCGAAAATATTAGCGTATATGTTACGGGCTAAACATTGTCATGAACGTGATCATCCTAAATCATATATCGTGTTGGATACGAGCTGTTTCAAATCATATATCGTGTTCGATACGAGCTGTTTCAAATCATATACGCGTGTGTTCAAGAGCAGTGTGACATGGACTATCATCTTTATACGTTATCACCAACTGCAGAATATTTTATCGCGATGTTGAAGCAGTTGGTGCTGTGTGTCGCGGTCACGATATTGAACGTCGTAGATAAGAGTGCGCAAGATTTCGTCCGAGTAATGTGTAACCACTACGCGGCTAGACAGGTAATCGAAACCACGTCGGATTTACTATACATGGAAGCACCACCGCATGAATACGGCCACGGTCGTCAAGAAATACACAGCGGCGACTACATAGATGCTTCTGCGTTATTTATGGGAAAATCCGAGGCCGCGTGGGACACAATCAACGCCGGCAAATCTGTGTTGGCGGTGTCATATCAAAAAACTTTTATGACAAAAGCTGCTAAAGATCAGTCGTTGAAATCACACACAGGTTTTACTGGAACGATCAACGTAAATCACACGAGCGGCACAGCACCGGTACGAGTCATAGTCCAGGCGGAGTCGCTGTGTAGAGTCGATGGAGTCGCTGACATATTGGTGTTGGATGAGTTTCATGGGATATTGCGACAGATAATGAATAACAAAGACAGCAGAACATTGTGGAATACGCTTGAAAGATTTGTAACGACAGGCAAACGCGTAATAGTGTTAGACGCAGATGCAAATGACGGCGATATAACACTGATACGGCGACTACGTAACGGCATTACACCGACGCTAATAAAAAACGAATTCAAGTCCGACCACGACAAAACAGTATCGTACATACATCGCCGCAAGATAATCTAACCACGCGCGATTTTCGTCGTTGTTTTTTCGGAGACACGGCATTGATTAACCCGCGCGATTGGATAGACGGGTTAATTTAGCAAATGGCGACTTATAACCACGCGCGACTATATCAAATCATTTATACAAATCACGTTTTTCAAGTAGAGAAAAAACAAAAATAAAAAATATATCTGATTGTTTGTTAGTTTCTGTGCTCCTAAGTATGCAAGTTTTACCTATGCAGTTAGGTGTATTATATGGCGCAAAACTTTGCAGCTCCTTAATTTTTATCTCTTCGGGATAAATAAAAAGAGAAAAGTTAAAATACGGAGATTTACCCATGAGACAATCTTTCCAGTAAATTAGGTCAAACGGCAACTATTGTGGAATACTCAGCTAAAGTAGCGACATAGACGGTAATTGTATTTGTGAATATGTGCATATCCCTTTTTGAGACCAAGTAAGCGACGTTTGTTTCACCGTTTCTAAACTCACATTTGTTATATTCTTTTAGGAAGAAAGACAGATCAAAGCAGCAGTAAGTATTAATATATCTCCTCTCAGTCAATAAGAACAAGTTATGTATTTCACAAGGTTCTTGTATGATTGTTAAGACGTGTACATGCATTACAAATAGCTATTCGTCAAATTTTACTCATCTTTTACTACGAATGATAAAGTTACCGTTTGATTGTCATGCTCCTTTTTCTTATTTAGGATGAAATGTCAATAACAGCATTTCAGATCATATTAAGTTATCCTAATGGTTTACATTTACATTATCCCATAATGAGATACTCTTCTGTTTGACTCAAATTAGACATTAAGAATTTCATAATACAGCTATATATCTTCTACAGAAGAAGGAAGACGTAAACTATTATTACATATACGAAAAGATTGTAGAAGGTGCAGATTATATTGTATTATTGTCAGGAAATTGAGACTTATTCCTTGCAAGTTAGAATGGTGTATTTCCCAGACATTTCAATCTCGAAGCCTGCCAGGTAGTTTTGATTTTATTTCAGCTTCCCCATAGGTGTATCGTTTACTAATCAAGGATTATTTTAACACCCTGTTTATATTCTATTGGTGGAAGCATGCCAAGAAAATATCTTTCGATACTGTGACCCAACTATATATTGTAAGACATTTACACAGGTGAAATACACAATATACCACCCTTGTTTTTACATATTTAGTTCTCCTGGTCATAAATCAGAAGAGCCTATGGGATGGTCTGTTGTTTGTCGCCCGTCCGTCCATTAGCACGAGATTTTTATCGCTACTCATCCTAAACTACGTGGAGGATTGTCATGAAACTTTACACACACATTCATCAGATGGTTTAGTTGGTCCTAGATGAAAATGTTGCTGCTATATATTCAATATGGCCACCACAGCAGCCATCTTGAATATATTGTTATCGCTACTCCTTCTGAATAGATGGTCATATCAGCATGGGTTTTTCACCAATATCCAATAATGTCATCTTGAAAAATCTTGTTATCGCTATTCCTTCTACATAGATGGTCATATCAAAACGGTGTTTCCACTTGAAAACTTCTTATGATGTCGTCAGTTTTCCGTCCGTCCGTTAGCACAGGTTGTTATCAGTTCTCCTCATAAACAACTTGGAGGATTGCCATAAAACTTAACACACACATGCATCCCATGGTCTAGTTGGTCCTAAATGAAAATGGTTCCGATCTGACGTCCAATATGGCCGCCATGGTAGCCATCTTGAAATCTTGTTATTCTTGAATAAATGGTCATATGAACATGGGGTCTTCCTAAATAAAAATGGTGCCGATCTGATGTCCATTATGGCTGCTACGGCAGCCATCTTGAAAAGTTTGCTATCCGACTTGAAAGTCTTGTTATGACATCTCCACCTGAACAGAAAGTCATATTGACATGGGTTTTGTACAAGAAGACTTCTTATGATGTCCAGTTGGTCGTAAATGAAAATGGTGCCTATCTGACATCCAATATGGCCCCCACGCAGCAGTTATTTTGAAAATATTTTTCTTCACTACTCCTTCTGAATGGATGGTCGTATCAACATAAGGTTTGCACTAAAGGACTTCTTATAATGTCTAGTCGGTCATATATGAAACTGGGGCCGATCTGACATTCACTATGGCCACCACAGCAGCCAGCTTGAAAATCGTGTTATTGCCACTATTGAATGGAAAGCCATACCTTGAAATAATTGTTATCTATACTCCTCACAAATGGATGGCTATATCAACGTACTTCTTATGATACCCAGTTGGTTGTAAATGAAAATGGTGGCAGTCGTATATCCAATATGGCTGCCCAAACAACTGTGTTAAAAATCTTGTTGTCACTACTTCACCTGAATGGATGATCATTATGTCATGGGGTTTTCAACAAAACACTTCTGATGATGTCTACTTTGTCCTAAATGAAAATGGTGCGAATCTGACGTTCAGTATGTGCACCAACGCAGCTGATTTAAAAATTGTGTTATCGCTGAAGAACATCAGAGGCGGTTTCAATACTAGACAGTTAAAAGGAGGAAATGATGTTATCTTGAATTCCTGGAAACGCTTCTCGCCCAGTAAAGCATCAATCCGTTCGAGGGACTCTTGTTTTTGCTTTTTAAAGTGGAAATGCAAAGATGAAAGAATTATTAAGATAAATTATATAATGTAACGATAAATCGAGCTATTTAGAAATTGCACTTTATATCTCTTTAAGTATTCATTTATTTTCGGAAAACCAATAAGGCCTGTCTAGTTCAGATGTTTCCCTATATCGAGTATTTATCGATTTGTCAGAGAAAGGAGGTAGCATGTATTGAGTTGTAAAAGGGTGATACTGCTTTCAGCAAATGCGTAAAAACGGTGACATTTATCGAGTACTGAACTATAAAGTCCTTTAAAGGCAGTCTTTTTTATGTCACTGTACGCTCAGGCGTTCATCGGGTTACATATCGATTGTCTAGCCCGTACCATTACAAGCCTTGGAAAGATAAGATATTTCCCAGATACATATATTTTGAGACTAGGCGTGCTTTACGTTATTCAAGGTCATAGAAAAAACAATATATAACATTTCACAAGTTACAGACAAAAGTTGATCATATTTCAACAATATGTAGGCCATGATTAGACTGGTTATAATATAATGAGGTCTTTTATCAAAATTTCAAGTCTCAAAAAGGAAAATTTAATTTTGTGACCTGTCTAGATGTCCAGGCTGTAATCTTATTGTTGTTGTTGTTGTTGTTGTTGTGGGTTTAACGCCATTTTCCAGCACATAATACACTATACATGGCGGCCAGTATAGTTGGTGGAGGAAGAACCCGGGAGACCTCGGGAAGAACCACCGACCTACGGGAATCTACTGGCAAGCTTTCTCACATATCCACGTTCGCCGAACCGAGACACGAACCCACGCGGACGGAAGTTATATGTCAGTGATCTGTAAAAGGCACGAGGCTGTAATGTTTGAAGTACAAAAAATATTAAATTAACGTTCGTCCGTATGCACAAAATGACTAGTCGGTGTGTTGAAATGATGGTCACATAACAAGGAAAATGTTTTAATATGATCTATTTTACGGCTAGTGTTCTAACTTTTATTTAATTTACGAAGATTATGTGGCAAAAATTCCACTCAACTATAGATCATCAATGATAAATGTTGTGTCATGTACTATATAATGAAGTTCCTGACTCAAAGATGAAGCTTTTGGCATCATGTGATGTCTCCCTGTTTTTGTTTCTCCGTGACAAATTTCAGACATAGGGACATTTAATAAGGATCAATGAGTTTGTCTCTAGCAAGGTAAACTGTACATTAACAATATTCCAATGAATCTGTCAAGTTATCTAAAGTTTTAATAGCTTAAACTAGAAGGGATGCTTTTAGACTTTAACAAGCAAAACCGAGCAAAAATATGTTACATACTTGTTTCTTTTGTCGCGTAAATAAAACTGATGCCAGTTTTGTACTTGGATAAGGAAACTTGATGCATACTTGGATAATTTTGATAAAACCGAATTACGTTTCAGTAAGTGTACATTTTTGGGCTGTCACTATACAACTTTATTTAAATCTTAAGGATGTATTCATTTCCTTTGTTATGTAGTATATCAAGAATAAATGGCAGAATAACACAGATACTTTTCAGTAGTTTATTCTAATAAGGCACCTTAATTTTATTTACGGAAGAAATAAATATTTGATGCATATATACGATTTTATGGTGACAGCCCCACTGAACTATACATGATCAAAAAGAACGTTTTAATTAGTGTACTTTACTCAAGTCGATGTGTCAAAGATGAAGCACAGACCATATAAAATGTATCCCCTGTTTTTGTTTATTCGTGACTGATTTCAGTGTTTAGTTTCATATTACTGCGGAGATTTTAAGCACGAGGGTGTACATATATGATGGCATTCGTTGATAATTTTATACTTGTTCGGGACAGAAATGAAAAAATACAACAAAAGGAAATTAATAAAATTAGTATATAACCTAAACCGAATAATGCGAAATTCAGAGGACTGGGAAATGCTTTTTCCCCCTAATTTACGGGTTTTCGTGTTGTGAGACTAGTTCTATTCTTAAAAACTACGCTTAAAGTCTGAAAGTAATTTAATGACTAAAATCACTTTTACACGCAATGCTTGGGAGATAATTTAATTTCCTAATCTCTTTTTTTTTATATAAATCTTTCTCTCTCTCTCTCTCTCTCTCTCTCTCTCTCTCTCTCTCTCTCTCCACAGTCTATCTTTCAGCTATTTTCTCCAGTTCAGTAGGTTATTACGTAAACAACGAACGTTTATCCACATCGTCATTCGATCATTCTTTCATCAAAATCGGACGAAGTAAACAATCTTTTGAGTAGTTAAATGCTCTGTGTGAATAGTATACGAGTTAGTCCACGTGTACTTATTGCGCACGCACTAAGGTATACATTGCTTTCAGTTTCGTTATGAAAAACAATGACTACAAAAAAAAAAAAAAAAAAAAAACTTGAAAATTTACCACAATTTGGCATCGATAGAAACTTGAAATCAGAAAGTAAAAGCAATGTTTTGCCTTGTTAGGGTTCTTTTAATGACGTCAAAGTCACCCATGCACAATAATTCGGTCACTGCTTTTTATGCAATGAAATGTTATCATATCTAGTACTTAGTTTCTGATACATATCATCACAAAATCGTTATCTAAATTTTGACGAAATAAATTAGATTCTCATTTTACTAGATCAGTATTACTTGCAAATAATTTTCCAAGCAGCAATTAAAACAAAGATGGTACAACATACTTTGGGGTATGTATACATCTATATCACCTATGATGTAGATATTTTGTTTTCGTGCTAGTGGGGCGTTGCTTTATATGGGGTATTTACCGGTGTGATAACACAAAGTAAATTACATGATTCATGGATGAAAAAGAAGGAGGACTTAAGCTATGATTACGAAAATAAAAAGGATCGTAGAAATAGTAGATGTTTTTTTTTTTTTAGTAACCACTAGTGCACTGTACCAGTTACATTACATTGTACGAGTTATTGAAAATCAGCCTTTCTCTGTATCTATATAATTATATGTTTGTGTATATGCGCCCAAGTATACGTGTTACTTAAGCAGTTAGTCGTATTGTATAGCAGACAAGTTTCATGGCTTCTTAATTATTATCTCGTTAGGAAAAAATAATGAAAAAACAACATAATACAGAAATTTACATCCAGGACAGGCATGTACAGTACATTAGTTCAAGCAGCAACTATTCTGGAATACTCATTCGAAGAAATGACAGAAAGAGTATTTGTATTTGAATATGTGCATCCTTATCGACTCTCTTCTGAAACCAAATAAGCGAAGTTTATTTCATCGTTTCTAATATCATGGTAATTTAGTTCTTTCGAGGAAGAACGGATCAGAACATTTGTAAGAACCAATACATCTGAACCTTTGCGTGTACTTTCACAAAATAATTATAAATTATGCATTTTATAATGCTCTGATATCTAAGACACCTACATGTATTACAAAATAGATATTTAAACCACCTAAGTCAAGTATGTTTTACCGTTTCTAATATCACGTTTATTATGTTCTTTCAGCGCTCGGCGGGTGTACGTGTAAGTATTATTATATACCCGTACACGCATTACATTATTACATAATAAATATTACTAGAATTTAAATGTTCTTTTACCACTAATCATATGATGTAAGATATTTTCTTATTTAGGATCAGATGTCAATATTTCAGATTCCATTAGGTTATCCTAATGGTGTTTCTTTAGAGTGTAACGAAGCCCTCTTTTGTTTGACTCAATGACTCATGATGCATTTCATAATGTAGGTATATATCTTCTACAGAGGGAAGAAGACGTACACTATTATTACAAATAGGAACAAATTATTAAAAAGTGCAGATTAGATTGCGAATTTACTTTACAATTGAGCAAATTCACAATCTAATCTGCACTTTCTAATAATTTGTTCCTATTTGCTCTAAGTAATCTGGTTATGGTCGAATCCACGGCCAGAGAACTCGAGGTTATCGAGTTTATCACCGTCGGCACTTTCAACGTACAGCAGTGGGTAAACTGAGCTCAGTATTTTGAAATAGCTAAGGCGGAAACTATACACCTCCGGGTAACGCTGTACGCGACAATGAACCCCATGCACATTTTTGTTCATATATTACGCAAATGTTAGTACACACAATTTCGTGACAATAGCCCCCCCCCCCCCCAAATTAAAAAAGTGGAAACACTTTTAGAAAATCACTCAATGTGAAACAAAAATACAAACTGATCCTTATTATTTGCATTACCTGGACACGATAGTAAAATGATCTGCAAATCACACTCTACTAAATTAATCTGCCCCTACATTTTCCGACCCTCCGATTTCCTGGATCGCTTTGTTTAAGTATATGAGTGGTTTGTGATCCATTTCAAGAACAAATTTCTTGTTTGAAAAGGTATGTGTGAAATTTTCCTATTCCCCACACTACGGCCAAACACTCATTTTTGATCACGGAGTAGTTTTGCTCCCGAGACAGCAATTTCATATTTGCATAAGCGACGGGCCATTTTATCCCCTCTTGCTCCAGCAGCGAAACTGCTCCTAATTCCGTGTCAGATGCAACCGTTCTTAAAAAGAATGATTTGTTCCGCTCTGGCAACTTCAGGATTGGAACACGGATCAAGTTTCCCTTTAGAGCGTTAAAGCTCATTATTGGCATCATACCCTAGAAACTTTATAGGGTTGCCCTTTTCTAGTCAAGTCCATCAACGGACTAACTATAGAGGCAAAATTTCGTACGAATTTCCTGTAAAACCCTACTAATCAAGGAACAATCAAATCCGTTCTTTGGTTTCTGGTCTTGTAGCGTCTCTGATCGCTTCAATTGTGTCAGGGTTGGGTTTCAACTACCCCGACTCACTTACAAGATGGTCAAAACATTCCATATTATAGTAGACTTGTTGGGTCTCACTTTGAAAGTGGCATTGTGGAGTTTGTCGAGCAAGTTGATTAAAATCGCAATATGCTCTTCCCAGGTATGCGTGTACATAAGAATATCGTCAATGAAACTATCTACGTTTTCCATGCCTTTTAACAATTTGCGCATAAGATGAGCGCACGATGCGCCAAACCGAAAGACATGACTTGAAACTGATATAGATATTTAGGGGTTGCGAATACCGTTACTTATTTTAGAAGTACAACTAAACAGAACAAGCTAAATAATACAAGAATTAGCGAAATGGCATAATCAGTAATTACTGAAATAACATTTCCGGCTAAATTAAGATGCCAACGTATTACGCTACAAATTACATTAGGCAATGTTGCTGCTGCTTTTTTGGCTAACTTAAAAAACTAGTCCGCAATATTTTTGCATAAATTTATTTCAACTTTATCAATGAACAAATCTGTGAGAGCACCGCTACCTCTACCATGTGCACTATCCCTACCACCTATTGCTATGCTTAATCGTTTTGCATAATTTGCTATTGTGAGATCAAGAGTTGCTGCTATCGTAACAATAGCTGTAAAAACGGTAGGAATTGTGACACCATTTACTTTGAGCAATTGTTTTACCCTGTCATCTAATTGTAACCATTGTTTCACAGTGAGATTTATATTGTTGATATTTACTCTGAAGTTATCTTCTATATCTTATAAATGGCCAACTATTATTGCCCGTTTGATTTCAGTTTTTTGGAAAAAAAACTTCTTCCAACTTAGCTTTTTAGTTATGTTTTTTTTCTTCCATTTGCAGTGTTTCTTTATGTTTGCTACCTCATTGTCATACAAGTCAAGGTCTGTTTCGATTGATTTTATTCTTGAATTTACTACATGAACAACACTCAAATAATCTTTTCATTCTCTCTCTTTTCTTGCGCCATGACAAAATGTCTTAGATGGATCACTGACAACTCTTTCATGGAATTCATCTGGCTAAATAGTTGATTTGTGCTAATTACTTGCATTTCTATTTCCTCAAGAACTCTTGTTGGTTGCCTGAATATAACTGTTAGATTTAGAGAATATTCATCAGTTTGCTGTAATATTATAGGATTATCTTGTTTGCATTGATAACAGATACATTCTTTTGTCCAACCTAATGATTTCAGAAATCACTACACGAGTTTTACTGTTACTTATCTAGCCAATTGGTCAGAATTTCTGTTTGCTTACCCGCAACATAAATTTGAATCTTTTCTTAACTTATTTAATTGTAATAAAATGTTGCCTTATCAACATAAACATAAAGATTTTTATTTACCTTAGAATGTGTTACATTCATTTCAAGGCTATGTTTGATATATTCTTTGCATGCATCAATAATTAATTGCTAAACTGGTTGTCTATCTGTTTCAGATCTATCATTTGATAAATTATCCTCAGCATCATCTTCATATTATACATTAAACTGATCAACATAATCATTGCCGAAATGTTCGTTGTAATAAGCACTATTTTCACATTTAACTCCAGCTTTTGCCATTTGACACTATTTAAATAGATCAAAAACAACTTGAAAAAGCATTAGGATTCTCAGCAAATAGAATAAAAAAGGATAAACCCTATTTTACTGAAGATTAGATAGAAGAAGTATACAAATATGAATAACATTTTTTTTATATAAAATGGAACATACAAGGAAGTAACTGATAAACTCTTATCTGATAAGTAGTTAGATAAAATAGATGCAAAACAAATTCCGACATGAAATTTGTATAAATGCTAGATCAGCCAAGATATCAAAGTCATTATCGGCTACAATAATACCAGAAATTACATCTTTTGTCAGTAAATTTCTTCCAATTAATAACATACATGAATTGCAAAAGGTGCTGAAAGGTCACTACGTAAGAAGAAAAACAATTATATACTTTAGTGTTTTAATTTTTTTTTTAGGTTTTGATTAACAATTTCAGCATTAAGTGCCAGACTGATAGCTTTTAAATACATTAATTTAAAAAGGCAAAGTATACCTGAGGAAAGGTAACAAATTCTAAAAAGAAAACAACAGAATTCTTAATCAGATCAGTGAAAACATTAGTACAGTCATTTTTAATTAAATGACCGCAGAGTCTATTTACGCAAAAAACAAGAAACTACGTAAGGTAGCTATGCCAAGATCATAAAAGTTCCGTTGCTTTCATAAATTTTAATCAATTGTGAGGGAAAATTAAGCTGGAGAATAAGAGAATAAAGTACTCTGAACTTAACGATTGCCTGATAAAACAATATACTCGTACAGAATACAGGTAGTCCATAAATGATATCCCTATAAAATGGTACATGTTAGTCACGTAGATGACTGGTTCCAGCCAGACATTATTGACATGCAAGCATATCAAAGTATAATAATCGCTATGTGTTTTTTCCACCAGTGACTGACATCTTTGCAAAGATATGCCTGAACTAAGAAAGTACAAACAAATAAGGGCAACGATATATACGATGCTTTTATAGAAATATTTCATGAGAGAAATTAGACAAAATACAGTTTGAGGAATCAAATGAGTTGTATAACCTAAAGGTCATGGGATTATTGGATGAACAAATATTCAGTACCTTTTCGCTTACTCAGACAAAAAAACTACAGTAGCGTACAGGTTTAATCGAACAAAATGTGGAAGTATTTTACTGAAAAGGAAAGCAGAAATGGGTAGATATATTTACAAAAACTTTCTGATTGATATAAAAAGTCATATAACAGGACCTAGCAACATGTAAAAAGTAAAAGTTAACTTACTTGGCAATCTACCAGGAGATAACTATGAAGCACCAAAATACAAAAACAGCCGGTGAGATAGGATCTCAAGACAAAAATCTCTTTTTGCTATATCAGTCCCAATCTTGCGGTCTCTCCGCGCACATCCGACGTAGCATTTGTTTTAAAGTCCCGTTAAATTTCTCGACCAAGACACATGCGATGATACGTTCTTGTGCTCAAGTGTTTTATCGATAGTAACCTTCTAATTTCCTCCATAATTTCCGAAGTAAATTGGGTCCACAATCCGTGAGAATCTCCTCAGGCACCCCTTCTCTGCTGAACTTCGGTTAACACCCTATCGGTTGTTTTTTTTTTTTTTTCATGCCTAAGTGACCCGCCATACTGATTTCATTTGCCACTCTAAGTGCATGTGATCCGAATTTCTGGGGGACAACCAGTTAGAAGAATTGTCTACCATCCGACGTGGTAAATTCCCTGTACATTAATCCTTTCATGCGTAAGAAGTTAGAACTACCCCCGCCTTTTAAATGTTTAACAGTACCGGACACAATTTTCTCCGCAGTCGCGCTTAAGGACGCGTCATGCCCTTGCTCACACATAAATTCATCACTCGAGATTTCGGTCACGACTCCTGGAACTTTCAATTTTCATAGCGGCTAGTTTCGACCGCTTTTATGATGGAAAACCGAAAATGTGACAGAGTTGGGAGTGTGGAGCCGTCGACATTTCGAATTGTTAAGTCATATATGGGATTGTCCATACACAGTGCTTCCACGTGTCCGGTCAGGAAAGCCGTCTCGATTTATATAGTCGCGACGTGAAACGCGATTAATTGTTTCATCTAACAACATGCATGGGGATTTCCATCCAGGTCATACCTAACGAGACTCCACTTTACCACGACGCCCGTACATCAGGTGTCGCGTAATGCCGTAACTTCGTGACCGTTGACGGTACCATTATATGTCTGTACCATCGCATCGTGCAAAAGACAAGTGCCGATCGATTGAATAACATCCCGAAATATCCGCGCACGCGCCGCCGACTCGTATACCTTGCTGTATTCCCTAATCTCTAGACAAACCCCTTTCGTGATGGAACTCCTTAAATGTGTAACATTGTTTATCCTTACGATTAGCACCGTTTCCAGACTGAAAACTTCCGTTTTATTAGCACAAGCTTTCCTGGGTCCTCGTGGTCCCTTATCTTTAGAGTGATTACCGGAATTATTGTCTTTTGAGACCACATTCTGGGTACCTCCCAGAGCTTCAGCGAAATAGTCTGATTGTGGAGCCATGTCAGAGATATTTATCAAGGATTGTTTTCTCTCAGAAACAGGTACAACTCTTTACCGCAAATGGTTAACAACTGGTCTCTGAGTAAAAGTCTGCCAGACCCTTCAAAGTTTTTTTTTTTTTTTTTTTTTTCTTTCCACCTTACAACATTTTAACCTATCGTTGTAGATATTTACCCCGTTCTACTGATAAATTGAGTGAATCTTTCCACTCTCTCGGTTTTACTATATTTATACTTCTTCCGAAACCCATGCTCGGTTAGGTAGAATCTTTTAAGTTTGCTTCATCAAGAACCTACGGAACAATCCAAGACTCAACTCTTCAAGCAAGAGCGAGGCATATGGTAATCGTTCTACATGTTTTCTGGAGTCAGTCGCTTTCTTTACGCCTCTTACTAAGGCGAGGAGTTCCATAATTTAATGTAGCTCATCTAAATCGGTTCCTGTCCATATATATATATATATATATATATATCTATATATATATATATATATATATATATATATATATATATATATATATATATATATATATATATACTGTGTAGTCTGGCCAAATAATTGTGTCTCAGATAATTTTGGCTACCTCTATAAAAGTGATTTCTGCCACCGGTTACCGGTTAAGGGGAGTTTCTCTGTAATTGCTAACCAGCTGACAAGACATTATCTTGATCTGAAATCCTTATCTTGCTAAGTGATTCGTACTAACTACCTTATCTTGCTAAGTGATTCGAACTAACTACCGAAAATAAAAATAAAATAAATGAAGATTGCACAGTTATATAATTTGATGGATATTTAGAGGAATTAGGGTGTTTTAACTGTTCTCTGTCACCGATAGAAAGCACTTAGGTAAAACGTCGCAGAAGTGAAACTACAAAGACACATCTCCCTGTCTCAGATTATTCTATACATATTTCATGCAATCATTCAAACCAACAAAAGCATAGAATTTATAACCAAAAGAAAACAACAGAACTCTTATTCAGATCAGCGAAAAAATTAGTACAGTCATTATTAATTAAATGACCACTAAGTCTATTTACGCCAAAACAAGAACCTACTTAAGGTAGCTATGCCAAGATCATAAATGTTTCGTTGCCTTCATAATTAGTAATCAATTGTGAGGGAAAATTAAGCTGGAGAATAAGAGGATAAAGTACTCTGAACTTAAAGATTGGCTGATAAAACAATCAACTCGTACAGTATACAGGTGTACAGATGCAGGATGTGTGATTCAATTAGTGAATGAAAATGTTGATGCATAGTGAAATGTAACGGTCATCTTATTATGACCATGAAAGAAGACATTACCTCATCTCATCACACAGTGAAAAATCGTTTTTCTAATTACGGTGAAAGCCTCTTTGTAGCGTTCGGAGAAAAAGTAATGTTTACCAGATCCTCGTATTGCAAAGATTTCACAGAGCCACGCAATTGTCTTGTTCAAGGAGACTAAATACAATGGTGTATCAGGAAAGGTAGACCGCCCACGGTCTCCGATTTGTTAACAGCATGCTGCCATATACCTTGTGCATATGACTTAACTTGAATTACTAGCGAGCAGATTAAATTTGAATGAAAATCCATATCGATATTTGTAGTAATTAGTAATTATTTGTGTAGAAAGCAGTCACATGTATCGATATGATCAACATCAATGCCTCAAGGAGCAAATACTACTTAGTTAGGACACTAGTAACAAGTAAACACCAGCTTTTAAATACGTAAACAAAAGCACGTTGAAGTAACTGTTATTATCCGAAATCATGATATAATGCAATACATTTGACTTCTAATAGTAATGCTCGGTTTTTATTCTAAAAAAGATTATTCTCCAGAAAAAATTGGTTCAATACACCGCATGGTTTTAGTTTTATCCACAATGAATGTTCAGACACTACTCCTGACCATAGGGTTGCAGGCTTTTCGTTAAATGGAAAGCGCCATGTGCTCATTGTTTCAGATGGATCACTGACAACTCTTTCATGGAATTCATCTGGATAAATCGTTTATTTGTGCTAATTTATTGCATTTCTATTTCCTTAATAACTCTTTTTGGTTGCCTGAATATAACTGTTGGATTTAGAGAACGTTCAGCAGTTTGCAGTAATATATAGGATTATCTTGTTTTCGTTGATACCAGATACATTCTTTTGTCCACCTAATGATTTTAGAAATCACTACCCCAGTTTTACTTTTACATATGTAGCCAACTGGTCAGAATTTCTTTTTATTTACCCTCTACAGAAATTTGAATCTTTTCTTTACTCATTTATTCGTAATAAAATGTTGCCTTATTAACAGAAACAAAAATAACATTTGTATTTACCTTATAATGTGTTACATTCATTTCAAGGCTTTGATTGATATAATTCTTTGCATTCATCAATAATTATTTATCGAACTGGTTGTCTATCGGGTTTAAATCTATCATTTGATAACTTGTCCCCAGTATCATCTTCATATTATACATTGAACTGATCAACATAATTTTTGCCGAAACATGCATATTTTGTAAATGCTAGATCAGCTAAGATATCAAAGTCATAATCGGCTGCAATATTGCCAGCAATAACATCTTTCGTGAGAAAATTTCTTCCAATTAATAACTTACTCGAATTGCAGAAGGTGCTGAAACGTCACTACTTAAGAAGAAATGCAATTACATACTTTAGTGGGTTCTTAATTTTTTATTTTTTAGGTTTGGATTACAAATTTCAGCACTAAGTACTAGGTTGATAGCTTTGAAACACATTCATTTAAAAAAAGAAAAATATACCTGAGAAAAGCCACTAAGTTCTAAAAAAAAAAAAACTCTTAATCTGATCAGCGAAAAAATTAGTATAATCATTTTTTACTTAAATGACCACAACGTCTATGTAAGACAAACCAAGAACCTACTTAAGTTAGCTATACCAAGATCATAAAAGTCCCGTTGCTTTCATAAATATTAATCAGTTTTGAGGGCAAATTAGGCTGGGGAATAAGAGAATAAATTATTCTGAATTTAAAGATTGGCTAATAAAACAATCTACTCGTATATTACACTTTAGGCCAAAAATGATATCCCTATAAAATGGTGCATATTAGTCATGTAGATGACTGGTTCCAGCCAGACATTATTGACATGCAAGCATGTCAAAGTATAATAATCGCTATAAATTTATTCTAACAGCGACTGACATCTTCGCAAAAATATGCCTGAAGTAAGAAATTAAAAACAAATAAGGACAACGACATATACCATGCTTTTATAGAAATTCTTGATGAAAGAAAACCAGACAAAATACAGTTTGAACAATCAAATGGGTTGTATAACCTAAAAGTCATTTGATTATGGGATCAATACATATTCAATACCTTTTTATTTACTCAGACAAAGAAGCTACGGTAGTGGAAAGATTTAATAACACTCTTAAAACTAAATGTACAAGTTTTTTTTACTGAAAATTAAAGCAGAGAATGGGTAGATATATTACAAAACCTTATTGGTGCATATAATAGGTCACATAAAATGACCTAGAAACGTGTAAAAACTAAATGTTAACTTACCTGGCGATCTACTAAGAGATACCTATGCAAAACCTCAATAAAAAACAATCGGTGAGAAAGTCAGGATCTCAAGCTAGACGTCTCTTTTTGCTAAAGGTTATATTCTTAATTTTACGGAATAAGAAATTTTTACAATTAAACAAGTACTTTTAGGAGACAACGTGGTATATAAATCGAAAGACTTAAAGAGAAAGAATAATCAAGGAATATTTTACGAGTTGGATTTATATCGATACAACAAACAAGATGACGTTTTTATGATTGAGACAATTTAAACACTAAAAGTAGTGCTATGTAAATGGAAGGAAATTTGTTTGATGCAAAAATACAAATTCCAACAGGTGGTTATAGAAGTGGTTCTGCATATACGTTGTTTGATAAACTTAAGAAAGGTATGAAAAATATTAGTGGCTATTTGTTTAATGGGATTACAACTTTCTTTAACTCCTCATCAAACTTGGAAAAAATGACAGCATCTGAAAGAATAAGATTAGAACTGCTTTAATTCATACACAAGTCAGGAGAGAATTAAACGAATTTTAAATGAACCTAAAAGAAAAGAATTATTCCAAATGTCTAGAAAACTCGTTTAATACTCTTAAATGAATATAGATTTGTACCTGAAAATGTAGAAATTCATCAAAATCGTTTGACAGAGTTGATTGGGTTTGTTTTGAAGAAATTGAGCCATACTTGGGAAAAAATGAGCAGAAAAATTAGAGATTTTTGGCCAGTTAAAATCTAACTCGAGTTACGTATTAAATGCGGAATGGTTGACAATACCGGCAGATTAATTTTGGTACGTTTTGCAGATTGGTGTCACAGATCAGAAGTAACAATAATAATGAACAAAAGCAGATTGAAAGAAAAGTTCAAGAAATATTTGACGAACAACACGAAAAAACAAAAGAAAACTTGGACAGGAAATATTGATTTAGATACACCATGTTTTTGTTGACAATTTTGTTTAATATTTGCATATTGATAAATATACATCAGTAGGAGGAAATTCATACATAGATTTATCAGATTCGACAAAAATAAAAAGCCTGTCTTAATGTACAAAATAAAGAGAATATATATTTTCTTTATGCTACATTATCTACTATAAACCACGGTTCATTCAATATTTGTGTAAGGATCTTACATACTGCATTAATTAAAGATATACCTATATAGTACGTGTGCTGTCTTCTACGTCTTTTAAAACATAGGACGTATCATTCTTTCTGAACATAATGCCGGAGAAGTGCCGTTTTAGAATATGGAATCGCATGGGTATTAAAAGCAAAAGTTAGAAGAGTCTTGCACAATATAAATATCATATAGCTATCAGAAACTTTTAGTTGGTGCTCAAAATATTGTGAGCATTCGAAGGCTGATATTTCCAAGAGAGGTTTTTCTACATTGCCCCGATAATTTTAAAGTGCCACAAAGTTGAAGGGTTATTTCTTGCTTGGTCTTGCATTTGTCATTGACATTCTTTTTATAACTCATGTTTCTTTTGACATAATTGTTTAAATCGGTTTCTTGCAGATATGTATTCTTTCAAGTCCTCATGATTGTTAGAAACTCTAACGTTGTTCAAAAATCAATATTTCAACGTTTACTTTGGTCACATACTACATCCCACCAGGGATGACGCGTACTTGTCATAGAACTTTGATCTCACAATTAAAAACTCACTAGATTTACGATATGTATCAAGTATTGAGTTAATCTGGGCACATTTCTTTTTAGATTGTTATACAATTCAGAGTAAAATATATTACAAACCTTCAACATAAATACATCTTTGATTCGATCATTCCAACAATATTTCACAATGTGTATTAAAATACAGTGAGGAGTGTTTACGTTTATGATTTTGTCTAAAGTCTCTAGAGGCAATTTCATCGTACATGGTAAAGGGAGGTGAGCATATTCTTCGTGCTCGTAAATATAAAATATTAAGGATATCAAATATTTATTTTTCTATGTTCCGACCATTGTTAAATTCCTATTACATTTAACATGATAATATATGCAGTACAGCCCTTTTCTCCTAATGTAATCTGATCAAACCAATTGAAAAGATAGAGGTCCTGCAGTTTAGAACTGAAAGAAAAATATTGGCCGCATCCTTTTGGAAATGAAATTGATGCAGTTTAGTACTATTGCCGCAGAATTCTAATGAAAATTGAATATACGTGGGCTGGTCTTTTCTAATTATTTTCACAACCAAAACGTCCGCGTAACTCAATTTTTTTAGTGTTCTCGCCCAACAGCTGTTAGCGCCTCTCTCTATGTATATATATCTCACGCCGTCTCATGTTCACACTCAAACATATACATAAAACAGAAATTAAATTAAGAACGATCTCTTTGTATATGGAAATAATAAGACCTTTGAAAAGATTTGCACTCATTGCCATTAACATCAGAAGTAGCGATTCAGATATAACAAAGGTGCAATTTCAATCCCCTCAATATATTCTTGGTATGATCTACAAAAGTATAAGGGGAGCTTACCGATTTACAATCTTCATTTTATTCATTCGAAATGTTTGCATTAAAACTAATCTACCTGTCTGGGTCACAGTCTCTTTTGTTGGTTGGATGATGGGTTGGATTTTAACGGCCCTTTCATCACCCTACTGGCTATGATTCCATGATGCCGAGCGAATCGGAGCCAAATGTGTTTCCCGGCCAAGATTGGGCAGTTATCGCGACACCTCAATTACGAGTCCGAAGCTGTACTACTGAGCTACCACGGCTAGCCGCTATTATTTCTTCTTTTCGGATAGTTGGTCGCACCTTAACCTTGAGCTATAGAAAGTAATTTTTTGTACAGTCTGTTGTAACACTATGAACAGCTATTCGCGTACAAATGTTATAGTTTGAACCCAATACGTCTTTACATGAAAAGTCATAGTCTCAGTTTACTTAAAACATATTTTATTTCTGTAACTGTCACAATAGGACCGAGCTACAAATTCCTACAACTTAGAAAAACACCCTTTGCCTACTAAGGTTGTACTTTATACAGGGAAAGCGGCAAAAGAATATTAGAATATGATATAATGCAAAAAAGCACGAAGTTCGTAAGGAGAGAGAGAGAGAGAGAGAGACTGAGAGACAGAGCGAGAAAGAGTTCCCTGTGGCAGGTGCAAGTAATATACATTATTGTGACTCTCATTTATAGAGAACTAGAATAGTCTTACATGATTTAAAAGGGAAAATTCAAGTGTAACATTTCTGAACAGTCAGATAAAATGCTTGTTTTCTTTTATATAAGTTTAAATTATATGAAATGAACGCGAATTTCATTCACAGACAAATCCAATGACCCATATAACAGAGTATCCATGGTCAACAGTAGTGACTGCCGAGTAGAACTCGTGTGTGGTTTAATCCTCAGATTTACAGATTTATTTAAGTAGTGGATACTTTCTTTCTTCCTTTATTGAATCATATATATTAGTCCAGCTAAAACGGTGCGGTTTAAAAATGAATTCCTACTTAGTTTTCAACTAGGATTTATTTGCATCAAGTTATTACTGTTTCTATGATTCACCACCCAAGTGGACCAATAGTTCAGAAAGATACAAGGGAGATGTGCCATAAACAATTTTCTGAAAGTTGCGAAGCTTTGTGTAGGCCAACTGGTTTTCTCATATATATATATTTTGAGCAGATGAACTTGTTAAACGAGTCAGAGTTCTCCCTACTTCAATTTGCAATTTTTCTTTTTTTCTTTTTTCTTGTCTGAAGATCAAAATAATTATTTAATGACAAATATGTTGCAATTATTGTTTTGCAATTTTTGTTTCACTCCAGAGCAATTATTGTTTAATCACGAGTAAGTTTTGAAGAAATTATCGTTTAATGAGCTACAACCTAGTAGATACCCTGTTTTTCAAATTCGTGCTACTCTTTCATCTTCAACTTAACAATCTGGTAATTTTCCTAGGTTCCCTTTGGAGTGTAACTTAAAAGAATGCGTACATGTAGGAAGGTTGTTCTGAATATATAAAGAGAGAGCATTCCATACCACAAAAATAAAATTTTATATAAGTTTTACCTCGTAAAATGGTTTTTAGGTTCTACCTCTCACTAAGTCGTATACTATCTAAGTCGTATACTATCTACCTGGTGGGCATGTGGTGAAACCATGCCCACAGGTTTCCAATAGCTATACCATGGCGCTTAAAAAAAAGAAACAAATGTTACATTCCATGCTTGTAACTTCTTATTGAATTTAATTCCTATTTTCTTTCATCCAGAATTCTAGCATATGACCTAGAGATTGTGAAACCCACAAACAATTCTTTCTGATGTATTTGTATCTTTATGCTTGTTCTTTTTTATACTTAGTACATTCATCCCAAATAATATCTCCATGCTCCTAAAGAGTTCTTATCAAGGTGATATAAAGTATCCCTAATAATTTTTTTAGTGAGTTTGAATTTCAAACATCGCGAAATATTTATGCGTTTCAATGCTATTGTAGTTATTTCCTATATATTGGTTGTCAAACATTTTTATGGTTATTTGTTGGGGGTTTTTTGTGTTTTTTTTTTGGGGGGGTGAGGGTTTAAGCAACAAAATGCCAGTAGTAGAACCTACCCAATTCTTATATGTATACATTTTTGCTGATCTTTGTTTTCATTTAACTGCTTATTTCTGACATGGAATGTCCAAGAGAGCTCGGGTTAACGGTTGCCTGTGATCTCTCTCCGCTTGAGAAGCAAACAGAATAGCAACCAAAGCACACAGTGTCATAAAGTCAAGATTATTGTTGGGAAAACATTATCCTGGAAACTCTCAGGACAACAATTTCATGTACGGACAGAGTTTGATCTTCACAAGGACCTTAATATTGTTCAGAGTACTTCCGCTATGTACATTTTTTTTCGAGCTTTAACATAGTTCTGATATTAACAATGCCTGCTGTATTGTACTGTATGGATCGTAGTTACTCAGCATCTTATAAAATGGTCAATAAGATAATTTTACTAATAAGTGAAACTTTCATACGTTGTTTTATCTTCCCATCCATACTTGAACTCATTATTTGAAGACATTACTGGTGCAAAAAATACCCTTTATTTCTTTATTGATACTGCTTGCCATACACAAATTCCGTATATTCGCACTGATATAAACGTTCTCTTCCTAGAGACTACGTTTCATTCAAACGTATCTCTCCCTCCCCCCTCCCCCTCTCTATGATGGCTAGCATCTTGAATTCAATGATGTAGAACGTAAACCTCAAAAGTTTATTTACGACTTCAATAAGTCGGACGGATGAAATTGAGTAGTCTTTAGTATGTTCAATGCTCAAATGTACCACCATACAATAATTCTATTGAGTGATATATATGTATCTGCTATATGTAG